>PVJD01003652.1:96482-157617 GCA_004026545.1 Mormoops blainvillei | reverse complement strand
TTTTTTTTCTTTTTTTTTTTTGGCCAACCATTACACTAATGCATCACTTTATACGGAAAAAAGCATCATACCAGTTAAACCAATATGAATACTCCTCTTCCTGCACCTGACAGCCTATTACTCTTCAAACACAGAATTACTTTGATTTAAATATAGTAGACCTCACTTCATTTTTCTTGTAGCCTTTCAGAAGAAAACTAATGTCTCCCACTTGATCCAATTCCAATTTGATCCCAAAATTGAATTATTTCTTTTTTAACAATGCTACCCTGAATTCTGAACCAAGTAATTTCCTAATTAATTTCATGAAATAATATTCTATTAACACTATTAGTTAATATTAATAGACGGATAATGGAGGTAACTTGAAAATTGTTTTGTAGTATGTTAGATTATTAGATACTCTGTAAAAATATTTTTAATGGTTGTATGGTAAAATATAATGTTCTCCTGAATGTTCATAGAAGCTTCAGGATCATATGTTCAATTATGATTATTCCAATATTTCTTAAAGTCACAAATATAATTACTTAAATTACAGAACACATTGGGAAAATCTGTTTTAAAGGGTAATTTATTTATTAATAAAAATGTAATACAGAAGATAAATATATATCCTTTTTTCCTATTAGTAATAAATCTAATATTCCTAGCAATAAGCTAAACAATATAATTGACAATTATTTGTATAGTTTTATTTCTAATTTTTAAAATTATTCGGGAAAAATAAAATTCTATTATTTTTTTATTTCAGTGAAATTTATCAGTGTGGTTAAAACAATTGTTTTTATTTTAAATGTAAGAAAGATATAGGAAATATTCAGTAAGATATTGAGGGAATTTTTTTATATATTTACTTACACATTTACTTACTTGTGTGTTTACTTTTTAAAATGAGAGATACCTAACCATGTCTTCTTGTGTCCTAATCCAATTCTGTATACATAGCACACCAATTTTCCAGGCTGATAAGGAATAGTAAAAGTAAACAAATATATGACATTTTATGTATAACTCCTTGGGAAGTCTATCGTCAGAATGCAGAGAATCTGCTTTAATCAAACTTTGATTTTTTAAAGTTAGGGTCACACATTTTCTCAATTTTTAGGTATACAGATCTATGAATTTTTAAAAATGCAAGAACACCACAATCAAGTAGAGCACATTTTGATAAACCAAAAATTTCCCTCATGTTCCTTTTCAGTCTAGATATCAGATTATCTGATGTCTCTCCACCACTGCCCCTAGCAATCACTGGTCTATTTTGTGTATAGGGGCAGATAGCTTTTGTTTTTAAAACTAGAGTTTATTATTCAAAGAAAATCTCTTAGAAGTCCCAATAAAAAAACAAATAAAAGAAGAGTTGCTTTGGTAAAGTGAATTTAGGAGGGTTGGATGATTAGAAAATTAACCTGACCATGATCTCTGGCACTCGTGTGAATAAAGCATTAGATAACACTTGCTAATTCAAGAAGATGTTTAACATAATCTTATACTGTTTTATATTCTCTACAATGTGGATGCTTCAGGAGCTAGAGGATATATAGTTAGTGTGTCAACAGGTCACTTCTTTATGAAATATGTACCTTACTCAAATGGGAGACATGGAATTTTGGAGGAATAAATTTTGAAAAATGAAGACAATTAAGCAAACACCATTTTAATCAAGTACATGGGGTACTAAAAGGATTTACTTTGTTAATATTCAAATCCATTCATGGCAGGTGATAAACTTATTGACAAAACTTCCTCCATAGAAAGCTGAGAGAGCTCATGACTTCTCACTCAGTTCAAACCTTGTTGTGCACAACATCTTTAATCATATTGTCATTATATTTTTTAGATGGAAACAGTACCAAACTATATCAAAATGTTCAGGGAAAAATTATAACCTGTTTTTGTTCTTTGGCTATTTTGTTAATTTTTCATTGTTTTTTAATTGAAGAATCCTTTATATAAATAAAATGTACACATTTTAATTGTACATTTACACTAGTTTTAACAAATGCATAATTCACATTCCATTACCCTAGAAAGTTTATTGTGACTTTTTTTACTGTCACTCTCTCATCCCCTACAAAAGAGCAACTAATTAATTTCTATCTCCAAAGCTTTGTTTTGCCTGTTCTAGATTTCATACAACTGAAATAATATAGGTTTATAGTAAGTAGACTCTATGCATAGGGCTGATTTTTGAGATTAATTTATATTGTTGTATGTTCCTTTTTATTGCTGAATAAGTACATCACAATTTGTTTATCCCAAGACCTATTGATGCACATTTGAGTTAATTTCATTTTTGGTTTTGATGAATAAAACCAAAATAATCATTTGTGCACAAATAATTTGCACATGTGCATTTTCATTTACCTTTGATAAATATCTCACAGGGTAAAAGACAGTTAACTATATATAGGGTTTAGCTAAATTGTTTTCCAAAGCTGTTTTGTTAACATTCCAGTTACTCCACACTGTCAACACTGACAACATTTTTAAATTTCAAGGGAGTGTTTTCTGTTTCCTAAGGAACGTTGCTAGGAGTTTATATAGTCATCAGCGGATAGTGACACAGTGAGGGTCTCTGCGTATGGCTTTCACATCAAATGGGGGAGGAAGCACCTGAGATTATTTTTTGAGGGTTTTTTTCTTTTTAAATCAGCTTCTCCAGATGTGGGGGCATAAGGAGAAGAGCTACTCTGAGAGCTGTCAGCTGATAAATCTCTTTAAAAAATAAAATTTAAAAAAAGAGAGAGACTCTATCAGACATCATTTGTTAAAAGTATTGCTCTTTCCCCATTGCGCCTGAGTAAAATCTTGGATGTATAGCTAAGAATCTATACTGGACTGTCTCTTTTGTTCCATTTGTCTATATGCTCATTCTTGCAAAAATCACTTCACCCTCTTGATTAGTATAGCTTCATAGTAAGCCGTTAATTTGGATGAAGTCCTTAAGTTCTTTTCCATATTGTTTTGGTTTTCCAGGTATGTTAAAATTTCATGAAAATTTCTACAAAAAGGGGTACTCAATTTTGATTGGGACTAGATCAAATATATAGATAAATTTGGGTAGCATGGCTATCATGAGATTTCCAACCAACCATCATGTTATAGTTCTCCATTCACTCAGGTGTTCTTAGATTATTCATTTTATATCTTTATTCTTTCCTAAGATAAGCACTTAAAGATATACATGTACTCTTAAACACTATTTTTGCTGAATTTCACAAATTTTGGCAGATTATTTTATCATTCCTGAAAACCATACAAGCATGCGCATACCACACACACACAATTTCTTTTGTGATTTTTGTTCGATCCTCAGAGTTTCTGTTGCCTACTTTCTCTATATTTGGACTTTTCTAACTATCTTAATGCTGTTTATTTCCACTTTAATTCTGTTGTAGTTAAAGGGCATATAAGCAGAGTTTCAAACTAAACGTATTTTAAAGCACGTCCATGCACATTGTCTTATTAATAGATGTAGTGTTCTATTAATGTCTATCAGATCACATTAGATAGTAATGTAGTTCAAATTTTCTATATACTTACCAATTTGTTGGGTTGTTTAACATCTACTAAAATGAGACATGTTAAAATCTGCTACTATGAGCATGGATTTGTTTATTTCCCTTCATATTTCTAAAATTTTTCATTAAGCATATATTATTTTAATTTTTGAAGGTTTTGTTTCTTTTTAAAATTTTTTATTGTATTTTTCCCATTACCATTTATCCCCCTAACACTCCCTTACCCACATCCTGCAATCACCACATTGTTGTCAATGTCCATTAGTCTTTTTTGTAGTTCCTCTGCTCCCTAACTTCATCCTCCCCTCCAATAGCTGACAACTGTGTTAGGCATATTTTGAATTTCAATTATAGTCACTACACATTTAAGATTGTGGGGTTTTATTTATCAATTTTCTCTTTTATCATCATAAATTGTCCCTTTATTGCAGTTAATACTCCTAAACTTTCTTTATTACTTCGTGTTTGCATCTTTTTTAGACTTTCACTTTCCATCATTTATCAATCTCTTATTTTTGTGAGCTTGAATATACCTGCCTTTAAATTTTAAATGTATAATCAGTTACACTTAAAATAAATGACATATATCATTTTTTTCAGGATAGTTTGGAATCATTTTGTTGACCCGTTTATTCTTTGTTTCTCTTTTTCTTTCTTTATTTATGTCTTTTCAGTTTTTTTTGTATGCCATTCTCTGTGCACTACAGGTCAATTAGACATACCTCTTTTGTTGTCATTGAGTTTTCATTGTTGCCCTAGGGATTATAATATGCATTTAAACTATCACAATCCACTTAAAAGGACAAGTATGCTTAAGCATGACTGTTATTATAATCATTTCTTAATATTTGCTGAGCTTCCTAGATATGTGGGTTTCTTATTTTGTAAAAAGTTCAGTTATGGCTTTGTTTACTGGGTGACTACCTTATTTTATGGACATGCCATTTTCTTCTTACATGAGAATTTCTGGGATTAAAATGGAAAGTCTAATGTGTTAACAAGACTCTAATTTGGTGGGACTCAAACTCCAAACTCTCCCTTGTCTATAATGGGCAATTGCTGATAGCTGAGCTTGGATTTTTCACCTTACACTTCTTCTTCCTTAAAATTTTGGACTCTTGCCTAACATAAGCTTAGTTTAGCGGTCTATAAAGGATTTTATGGGAGTTTCTGTGAATATTTTGGATCTCTTTCTGTGGTTCCTGTCATTCTGATATTTTCTTCCTCAAATTTCAGCCTCCCTCTTTGCAGCCCCAAATTATATCTCTTGACATCTCAAGAAACATGTCTTCTGTGTTTTAATCAAGATCTATCTGGTGGCTACCAAGATGATGCAGTGTTTTGAGGCAAAAGCTATGTAACTAAAAACTTCATTTCTTATTCACTTCTGCACTTAAGGATTGAACTTCCCAACTGCCTTCCTGCTTCTGTTCATTTTACAAAGTGCCTTCAATTAATTGCTGGACATACTTTGTCCAAAGATTTTACTGTTTATCAGCAGGAGACTTAGTTGATAAAATCTACTTTGTCATCAGTGGATGCCAGAAACCTGCTTTTAACTTTGTTTTAAAAATAGTTAATTATTTTCTGATCTTGGAAGTAAAAAAGGGTCATTATAAAATATTTTTGAAAATACTTTAAGTGATAATGGAGAATGTAAAAATAATACCAGACTTCCAGTCAAGGTGGAGGCGTAGGTAGACAAGCTTTGCCTTCTCAGGCAACCGTACAAATAATTACAACCAGGTATCAAAACAAACAAAAAAACAAACAAACAAACAAAACCCAGAACCATCAGAAATTCAAGCTTTGTGGAAGTCTGACAACCAAGGATTGAAAGACCATTTTCATCCAAATGGGTAGGAGGGGCAGTCGCAGAGATGGGCAGAGAGGCAATTTGGTGTGGAGAGACAGTGGCAGCCATGGATCAGATGGTCCACCTTTCACTTATAGTGGATAAAAATTATAAGGGATATCTCGTGAGCAAACAATCCCAACCCCAGGCCAGACCACACAACCCAGGTTTCCAGTACCAGGAAGATAAATTCCCATTACCTCTGGCTGTAAAAACCAGTGGGGTTTGGGGCTGTAAAAAAACAACAAACAAAAAAAAACTGTCGGATTTTCTCTACTTAAAGGACCTGCACAGACTTAGAACATAGACAGACTCACCCACTCTGGGTTCTACCACCAACACAGCAGCTGGAAGGGAGGTAGTTGCATACAAGAAGTGGTTGAAGTGACAGGAAATGGGGCAAACATCAGGTAAACCTCCAGAAGCCAGGCAGTGGCATTATTCCCTCTCTGAGACCTTTTCCACACAGAACCACAAAACAGGGAAGTGGGGGTGCTCTACCCTGGCAATTATCTAAGGCTCCACCCCACACAATTTATAGGTGCTTTTTCTACATAGGCCATGCTACTAAGACAGGGAGTAAAAGTTGCTCTACCTAATATACAGAAACAAATATAGGGAGGCTGCCAAATTGAGGAGACAAAGAAATATGACCCCAATGAAAGAATAGAACAAACCCCCAGAAAAAAATGTAGAACAAAATCCCAGAACAAAACCTCTTGAAAAAAAGGATAGTTTGGAGAGAGAAAAACTATCAGAGGCAGAGTTCAAAACACTAGTGATCAGGATGCTCAGAGAACTCATTGAGTAAGGCAACAACATAAAGGAAGAAATGAAGCTTGCACTAAGTTAAATAAAGAAAAATCCACAGGGATCCAACAGTGAAGGGAAGGAAGCTGGGATTCAAGTCAGTGATTTGGAACACAAGGAAGAAATAAACATTCAACCAGAAAAGAAAGAAGAAAAAATAATTCAAATAAATGAGCATAGTATAAGAAAACTCTGGGACATCTTCAAATATACCAACATCTGAACATAAGGATACCAGAAGAATAAGAAGAAGAGCAAGAAATTGAAAACTTATTTGAAAAAATAATGAAATAAAAATTCCCTAATCTGGTAAAGGAAAAAGACATGTAAGCGCAGAAAGCACAGAGAGTTTCAAACAAGTTGGACTGAAAGAACTCTACACCAAGACACATCATAATTAAAGTGCCAAAGGTTAACAATAAAGAGGGAATCTGAAAAGCAGCAAGAGAAAAGCAGAGTGTTACCCACAAAGGAGTTCCCACAAGACTATCAGCTGGTTTCTCAAAAGAAACTTTGTAGACTAGAAGGGACTGGTGAGAATTACTCAAAATGATGAAAAGCAAGGACCACCAACCTAGTTTACTGTATCCAGCAAAGCTATCATTTAGAATGGAAGGACAGATAAAGTGCTCCCCAGACAAGGTAAAGCTAAAAGAGTTTATCATCACCAAGGCATTACTACATGAAATGTTATAGAGACTTATCTTAAAAAAAAAAAGGATCAAAACCATGAACATCAAAAAAGCAACAAATTCACAACTACTAAAAACTGAATTAAAAAAATAAACAACAACTAAGCAAACAACCAGAACAGGAGCTGAATCATAGGTATGGAGATCACCTGGAGGGTTATCAGCTGGGAAGGGGAAGTGGGAGAATGGGTGTAATGGTGCAAGGATTAATAAGCATAATTGGTAGGTACAAAATAGACAGGAGGCTGTTAAGAATAGTATAGGAAATGGAGAAACCAAAGAGCTTACATACATGACCCGTGGACATGAACTAAGGCTGGGGTGTGATTGCTGGAAGGAAGCAGTGTATCAGGCAAAGCAGGGCAAAGGGGGAAGAAGTAGGACAACTGTAATAATGCAAACAATAAAATATATTTTAAAAAACCCAGAAACCAACTGCTTTCTTTCATAAGTGAAATGCAAGCTATTATCATTAATGTTATTATTATTATTATTGATTTTATTCTAGACTTTATTCATAAAATTTACAAAGTTACAAAGAAAAAAGTGTTTCTTTGAACAATGTTAAGATTACACAGCTTTTGTACCTACACCAAATTAAAGTTCAATTTCAAAAGAAAAAAAATTTTAAAAAGCCCCATTAGTATACTAATTAGAAATAAACACTATTGAATTTTTTATGCATTTTCAACATTTTTCTATGTACACATACATGTTTATAGCTAAAATATGAAATATTACAGGTATATTGGTATACACTTAAAGCCTTACATAGGCCTATATTTTACTTCGCATTACATTAATATTATTTCATAAATAATCATTTAAAACATAGTTTTAATAACCTCATATTGATCACACAATGAGTTATAATTTGTATAATTCTTCTAATAAGTCATTTATAAATAACATTGTCACATATCTTTGTAAGCAAATATTTTTATCCAAATTTATTACTTTAGTTTAGAAACCTAGAAATGGGTTATTAAGTCAAAGGGCATAAATATTTTGAAGATTATTGATATATTTTGCTAAATTTTCTCTAAATTTTTTCCCAAAATATTTTCCCACAAGCACACCTGAGGGCATCTTTTTTACAACACCTCCAATCAGCACATCTTGATATTTGGCTTTACATCTACCTAATTGGGAGAATTTTAATACTTTTGATATGATATTGACCACTTAATATTGTTCCACTTTACAATCCTCTATCTATATTCTTTACCCATTTTGCTAATTGGTGTGAGCTCATTTTTTAAATCTAACAATATTAACTTTCCATTGCAATTATTTTGAATTCGATTTTGAATATAAACAGTTGATTCTATTGTTGTAGCAGCCCCTTTGATACCAGGTCGCATTTGTTTAACATTGGTCTGAGGTAAAATTTAGGTAGCATACAATTAACCACTTTAAAATGTGTCTGTGTACCCACATTGTTGTATAACTAGCACTCTGTCTAGTTTCAAACTATTTTATCAACCCCCAAAGAACAATCCATACACTGTAACTTCTTGAGCATTTGTAAGACAGTTCGTTTCCATTTTTTCTCCAGTAAGTTCAATGTCTAGGATTTCTCAGGATTTGTTACTGTCATTCCTTCCTTTAATTGGTCACACTTTCCTGTTTCATTGAATGATTTATTATTTTTGTTCATAAGTGGGCAATTTTAATCTGGTAATGAGTTGACCCTGGATATCAGAATTCTCCCAGGCTCCTAGACATTACTGTGCTTTTCTCTTTTGTTGCTGTTATTCAGGGCTGCAGTTGTCTGTTTGGTGACTTTTCCAAACTACTTTTGCAAAGACTATCTTACTTATTATGTGAGGTCACGGAAATCTCTGTTCCTCTATTTCCGTGACAACCAGCATCTTGACAGAAATTGTTTTGAATGTCTGGTTCGTATTTTTTAATTTCCGAGTCTCCTTAAATTCCCTTGACAGATGCCACCTGGGCATCCCCTTCGGTCCGAAGATGTTGAAGAAATGATCAACCTCTATGCTTGTGCCTCAGGGATCTACTCCACTGAGCAGATCAAAACACATACTTTACATTTTTGGGAGGACATTGCCCTTATTGCCCACCCTGGTACCAACAAGCTGCACCATGAAAGCTGGCCTCTCTCATGCTGCCTGCTGAGAGGCTGGGGAATGATAGCTGCCATGGGAAACACTGAGCTGCACTGAAGATTACCAGCCTCCTGTCGTCAGATATTCTTCTGGATACTGCAAGTGTTTGAGTAGACTGCAAAGTTCTAAAATAAATGATTCTAATAGTTCTTGACAGCAGTAGCTGTTTTGGTGGGCAACCAATTCCTGGAGCTTCGTACCTCACCATATTCCATGATGTCATTTGAATACTTAGTTTTTGACTGTGGACTAAAATAATTTTCATTTTTGCTATTGAATTTTCCAATGAAAATCCCGGAGTTCTGACTTCAAATTGTCTACTCAGAGCTCTCTACTTCCTTAATAATAATAATTTTGAAATACATGCTTTCCAAATATATGAATTAACATGGATTTCGCAAACCGAGCTCACTGGGAACAGTTTTACATTGAAGAAAATGTGAAGTGTGCAAAGTGTGGAAAAGTTACCCCAAGGATATAATGCAAAGGTAACTGACATGTTTTGATATCTTGCCTATAATTTTTTTAATGGTACAACGCAATTAGCTGATGGCAGGAGTGGGATTGGAACCCAAAAGATTAGAAAAAATGCCAGGAAGGCCACAAGGAAACTTAATCTTCATTTGACACATTCAAAGAGAAGGATGAAGGGCTGAGAAAAGGGCTGTGAAAGACTGGTATGCTCTTTAAAATGTGATAAACAATAATTTAATATGAACATTTCATTTTGACATTTTAAATGTGATAGTATTTAATGTAACAGAATGAAAGAACACAAAACTGTTCCTAAGATTAACTCAGAAAATTATTCTTTTCATAAATACTATGACCACAATCTTTATTCCCTAAAGGTCACTTTATGCAATATTAATACATATTCTTTTTATGCAAACTCATTTTGACAGCAATGGTGCAAGCCTATGATTCGTTTTTATTTAGATTTTTTACTTATTAAAAATATGTTTTTTTAAAGTGCAGCTAGCATAATTTATTAGGCAGTACAAAGATATGTATGATGTTTATAGTTCAAACTTGATTTAACATTTTAAAATAACTTATAAAGGAAAAGAAAAAATATATTCATACTGTCATATCTTGAAATTTAAAATATATGTTAGATATGACTAGATATCATACATTTCTCTTTATAATGACTTTTTCTGCAATTGGGGACAGCACGTTTTGAGGAATTTTCATTTGAATATGAATGAAAAATTCTGAGCATTAAAATGTGCTAAATTGATTTCAGTAAAAGGATGTTAATGCTATTTTAGCCCAACCCCCTCTCATATCCATTATCCATGAATTGTAATGGTTTCAGTGCATTATCATAACTTTTATTTCTAAGTGGAAGTGTTTATGTGAGAAAATTAATATGATCTAAAAGAATTACTAGGCCAAGGTATTGTATAAGGCAACATTGTGAAATCAATAGGAAGGGGAAGAATAACATTGGCATTGAGAGGCTAAAGTCATATAAAAATATAAGTTATTTGGTTATTTCATGCTATACATAACAGATTGATCTTAGTTACCTTGATAATTTAAGGAAAAGTTATTTGGAAAATTATCTCCTCTATTTTACTTTGGATTAATCAGAATGGCACTGACATTGAAAAAAGAGGTAAAGAATTTTATGAGGTTGCTAATCTACTGAGTTTTTACTGATAGCCTCTGTGAAACTGGTATTCGGCCCTGGAGTTTCAACACAGCAATTTATAGGTCTTTTTTTAAGGATCTTACAGTATAGCAGTAGAGGTGACCAAGGACAGACATTTAAAGAGCAAGGGGAATTGGGGTATGGTATAGGGAATCGCTGAGTGTGTTGAGACCACAGTAAGTCACTTTACAGACCTAAGGGGAAAATTTTCACCTGGCCTAAAAGGAAGTATGGTTTTCTGAAAACTCGCTGGGCCATTTCACTGGATAACTCTCTTCAACTTTTATACAACTTGGCTTTCTTTCTTTTGTTTTTTTTTTTTTAATTAAAATGACACAACACACATCTTCACTGAGTAATCTCATCTGGTTCCCAGGCTTTAGTAATCGTTCATTTAGGGTAAAATGTGACTCAAATTAAATAACATAACATTAATTTATTTCTTGTATAAAATTTCAAATAAATAGCAAAGGCCTCAGTGTTATGATAGTTCTGCTCCAAAGAGTTATTCTGTTTTCTTTAGTGTATGACCTTAATTCCCAAGATCACTTTATAATTTAAGATGGCTGTTACAACCACAGCTGTGAACTTCTGAGAGGAAGAAGCACAGCCGGAAGGTGCAGTGGGCATACCTCAGCCATCATTTAAAATAGATTTTTAGAAACCGATGGAGGGCACTTCACTTTACGTAATATTGGCAGTTATTAATCATATAGCTTCATCTACCTGCTTTGAAAGCCTAAGAAACGTAGTCAGTCTCTCGTTTTTTGTTTTATTTTTAATTTTTATAGAAAATAATTACAAAAAATGTAACTTCTAAATGTAAACACATTATCCATGTGCTCTTGACTTCCAAATCTATACCTCTTCCTCTTCTGTATGATTTCAGGGTTTGTGTCCAGCCACTTATAGGATAATCAGTTGGGTTCAACACGTATATATTTAGTACATATTGTGTGCTAGACATGGTGTTATATACTATGGACAAAATAGTAAATCTAGTTTTCTTCATCCCTACCTTCAAATAATTACAGGTTAGCTGTGAGGGAGACAACATGTAATTATTTCACAGTATAATCAGTTGTAGGAAGGGGAAATTTAGGTTGCTATAGGAGAAAAAGGAGGGCACCTCACTTAGGCTTACTAGTCAGGTAAAATATTATAGGCTGGGGGGCACCTAAACTGCTTAATGATAATTAAGAATCACCAAACAAACTCTAAATGATGGGGTGTTCCATATATTTCCAGTTATATGATTATTTAAAACAGGGTAAACTGAAGAAGCAAAAAGAGTTTGCAGTTTCACTGAACAAGATGACTCTAGATGAACTGGCAATAGGTAGCTCATGATGGGCCTTTCAACAATTCAAGAAAGGATTTTGGATTTTAGAGAAAATAATAATCCATTAAAGGTTTTAGGAGCATTTTATCTACCAAAGAGCATAGACAAGATTATGGAAGACACCAATCTCACCATAATAATTTTAAAAAAGAAAAAATATAAAAATTCATTTTTTTAAAGTCATATGAGAGCTAGAGTGTCAGCAAAACCTTAATACATCTAAATTCCAGAGAGGAATGAACTGTTCTTAAGTGATCAGTTACTGGTGCTAGGAAAATATTTTAAAATATTTTCTCCAGCCTCACCTACAGTCATATGCTACTGTCTTCTTATCACAGTTTGGATGCGTGGCATTGATGAAGCCTGGTCATATGTTAATGATGCAGAAGGTCTATGCCTTATTCTCAAACAACATGTATCTAGTCAAAGATATATATAATGTTTAGGAAAGGTTATACTTAAGGGTATATTCATATTGCTGATTAGATATTTTATAATTTGGGGAAGAAACAGATGAGATTCCAATAAAATAATCATTCAGTTTGTGGCACTTGAAATGAAATATGAAAAGTGATAAAAATCAGATAGACAGCTCTCTGTGGGATTATGCAGTGAAGTAACTGTCTCCATATTTGCCATGAATCCTTGGTAATTGTTTTCCTGAGATTCTAATGAGGTAAGTCAGCCTCCTCCAATCAGTCAAATGTACAATTTGTTGCACCAGGGTCTAACCTGTCTTTCTGCAGAATTTTTGGAACAGAAACCACATATCTCTTCCCCCACCAAAATCAGGGTATTTTGCTTTCAAATTCTTCATTTCTGTTGTCCCCCTTTACACTACTTTTTTAAAAAAAGAATTAATTGTATTCTATGTATTACCTAATAAACAAAATTTAAATTTTTAAAACTTAAATTTATTTTTTTACACTCATTCTTCCTTGATACAAAGAAGAAACCTTTGAGGTCAAAGGGATGGAGTTGTGGTATCACAGAGAGTAGAAAGATAATCGTGTTATATACTATGCCTATAAAATTCGCTTACCGAAAAAAAGTCACTGGCATTTTTTTGATGAAACAGTGTATGTTGCAGGCAGTATAAGGTAATCTCAGCATCTCAAAGATGGGTACAACCTTATGTTTGAAATCACAGCCAGTTCTGTCACTTGTTGGCTGTGTAATCCAGGGCAAGTCTCTTAAGATATCTATTCATAAAATGTACTTTTAAAATATAGATAATATAGTACTGGAACTAGGGATATGGGCAAAATTAAGGGGGTCACCGACAAATACATTAAGCCATATAAATAGTAATATAATACAATATTTTAATAATTTTTTGCAAAATATGAAAGATAAACAAAATAAGCTTTTAAATAAAGATCTAATCCTGTACTGACATGATTCATCTCAATCAACTCACGGTAACCTGGACCTGATAAAATATTTACCTCCCAAAGTTACTGTATGAATTTAATGAAAAAATGCATATGAAACAGTTAAGGAAGAGCTCAATAAAACAAGATTATATCCAGGATCTCATTTCAATTTGAATTTGACAATTAATTATTTTCTTAAGAGAAACACTAACATTTGGCTATAAATGTGTGATTAAATATCTTATTTCAGAAATGGAAACATTACAATACACAAAAGACAGTGAAATTGGTGATACTAAGTAGAATTTCTACTGCATGAAACAAAACTGAAATTTTAATATAAAAATGCAAATGCACAATTGTATTCATACCACATATCAAATTCAGGATTCAAGTGCTATTTACTTTTTGGTATAACTGTTATGATGGAGTAATGGTGCTTTCTCATTTTTGTGGTATTTTAAGAACAAAAAAATCACATATAAGTGTCAATATAGAAGCTGGTACAAGGTATGGTAGGTATGAGTGGAGTGAAGAAAGGCGTATTTTATCATTAAACAAAATATGAAAAAATGCATTTCTGTTAACAATAATTTGGTACCACTTATGAGTTAAAGTGAACAGCTTGTATACAAAATAATAGAATAGACTATGGGAGGTGGGGGTGAGTAGGGCAGGGGGAGAAAATGGGGGGAAAATGGGGCCTTCTGTAATTGAACAGCAATTAAAAAAATAAGTACAGGATTAAAAAAAAAGAACAGACTGGAAATTAATACAAGGGAAAAACTTATCTTCTACATACCAAACATACACAGGGTTTTAGAACTTATTCCTTAGAAACAAAGATAATTTTTAAAGAAAATTTTAGATAAGACATGACACCTGAAATATTCATAATTTTCATAAGTCATGACTTCACAAGTAGAAACAAATATTAATAAATAATGTTATATTTAACAAAGCTTTTATTGAAAAAAATTATTGTCCAGAGAGATTAAGAATTACCTGTATAAATGTCCAATACCAGTATCCCTGGTATTGGAAAAATTCATAAATATGTATTAAGAAGGTTGGCTGAAGATTGGCTGCCTATATTCAAGTCTCTGCTCTACAGCTTATTCACTGTGTGATGCTGGGTAATCTGCTTAAATAATGCATGCTCACTTTTTTTATCTGTTAAATGGGAATAACAATCTAATGGGGCTGCTATGTATAACAGTTTTTTTAAATGCATGGTACAACTGTTATAAATGCTAGCTTGATAATTATTAATCATTAACTCATTCAGCAAAAAATTTTTGAGAGTAGGTATAACATGCGGCAGGCGCATAAACCCTCTACAATACTCTCTTTATGGTGTTATTTTGCTCCTCATCCAGTTGTGGTTACTCATACCTCAACTGCATGTTGCATAATTTAGGATGTCCCTTTTTGCCTTCAACAATAGAGTTAACACTGCAGTTAAAATATCACCTGCTTTCTGAGGGTTATACAAAGAAACTACCTTTGCCCTCTTTTTACTCACATAATTTTATTTGATAGACCTGTTATAATTAGTTGTTTATATTATTTTGTCCCCACTTTCACTTAAAGACAGTGGTTGCATCTTCTCCATATTTTTGTTCAAGGTCCCAAAAGTGCAGTTTTGGGAGCAAGGATTCATAGAAATCGTCATTTGAATTGATGGGCCCAATAAGCATGAGCATTAATTTGAACTATTTGACAACTTCAATATGTTCTCTTAAAATGGAGGAAAGATGGAAGATCTGTTACAAATTGTTTGGATTATCTTGTAAGTATAACTGTCAAATGCAGAAGGGGAAGTTATAATAATGAAGATCTCAAAGTTCATCATAGAGCAGATATTCCTAATGATAAGCACTCATTAATATCCAACAATAGGAAAGAACCATTATTCAAGAATTAGAGTTCTACTGGGAAGGTTAATAATTTAAGTGACAGAATATGATTCTCTATTTTAATAAGATATTATAATTTGCATATGGTGTTTCTTCAGCTATATATTCTGACAACCCCCATCTAATGTTTTGTCATGTAACAAAAGTATTTTATCTTATTTTTTTCCAACTAGGTTACTATTTCAATTTTTTGGAGAAAGAAAAAAAACCCTCAGACTTGGTGGGTTATTGTGTATGTGGCTCTTAAACAGACTTGTTCATAGTTTTTTCCATCCTGTGGACATTAGCCACTGTTTCTGTATTGCCCTAGTTGAGACATGGGTGTATTGCATAGCAAAAATATTTATAATACTCTTGACTTCCTTTCTTTCATTTTCACTTGAATTTTCAATTCTCTTACAAGTAAGTCAGGTGATAGCTCTATCACTCAAACATTTCATCTGAGACAATATGTTTCTCATATTGGTACCCCTTGCCAGCAGCCACGGTAATCTAGGAGAAATTTATTCTTTATTTCTGATAGATTATGTGTGACACAATATTTTATTAAATATTGTACAAGGGCAAGTTCTTTCACTGCAGTTACCTTATCTTCTTCCCTCTTCCAACTAAAACTGGTTTTTGAAAAAGGCAAAATGGTGGACAGGACATAGGATCTGTATTCTGATTAACATCAAATGACAATTTAAAACATGTTTAGTGCTGAAACAGGTGGTAACAAATTAACTGCGGAGTGTATTTGTGAAAGAGAGATTGAGAAACCAAGAAACAAAATTGACTTTGCGGCTTTTACTCTGGACAGAAGGGGTGCAGAGTGTGGACTGGGTTCCAGATGGCTTTTATACCATTTTACATGCTTTGCGGCTGCTTTTGTTGTGATTGCTGCATCACCTCCTGTCATTGCCCGCTGGAAAGTAAAGAAATGGCTCTAACAAAATGACATTGTCTGTGATATACTGTTGTTTTGCTCTTTGGTTGAAATAGTACAAATCGCAGATACAATCTCCCCACCCTTTAAAATGTACCTCTCCTAGGTCTCTAATTATCTAAGATTGTAATTTGATCCAGGAGCTTGAAACTGCATTGTATATTGAAAAGTAAGTATAGTCCATATTCAATTTGACTCCTTCATAAATTTTTAAGTATCACAATGATTAGGGTAAGTTTCAAGACCAATTCCCTGAGAAAGTTCATAATTAAAAGACTCTGGCCATAAGATTATCAAGCAGACGACACACCTTTAGAATTTTATGAAGAAGGAGGGAAGAGGCTCCTAATCTCTGCCTTCTATATTGCTAAACTGATATGTACATGGAGTTTGGGTAATACAATGCATATTCATGCTGACAGCTAATTTTCAGGCTAATGCAATTCAAAACAGAAAAGATAATGAACCCTAAAAAAACCCAGAGTTTGTAAATGGAAATGCTGACAGACTCTTAACTCTAATAGCTGTGCTATTGGGCATCACAAAAATAACAAAGCTAATTTTAATGAAGATTTGAAAGTAGATGAGGCATTTATCTTCAGTAATTATGGTACTTCTATAGGACTAATATCTAAATAGAATTTAAACTATTTAAATGACCCAAGGGAAGGAACAATTGTTGGAATAATTCCTGCTCAGTGTGACTCAATACAGGTTACATGTATGGATATATTTCAAGAGCATTTTTCACTATTTGGAACCAGATATATACCAATTACTAATATACTATTTTTTAAATAATTTTGCTTTGAGGAAACTTGCTTCCAAAACAAGTCTAGTTAAATTTTTCTTACACGATACTTTTTAGAATTAATTTATTTTTAAAAACTGTTAATAAATGAAAAGATGTGTTACAAACCTTGTTATCCACCTACTTAGGCTTTCATTATCTTTTACTAAACCTAGATTCAGCATATTTGTTAATGCCTCTCTCAGACCTGCCTTTGGACTCTGAGGGTCAATGATATCCATGTATGTTACCAATATCTATTAAGGGCAGTTCATATGCTAGGCTATATATATATATATATATATATATATATATATATATATATATATACACACACACACACACACTTAATCCTCTGGGGACTATATATAACATATTCAAATATAATATTGTTCTAAGGTAAGAACTTTCTATCTAATCACAGAGATGAATCCTACACAAAGGGAGAAAGAGCCTATTACAAGCAAAGATTACACTCTTCATATGCTCTAGGTCATTCATGTTTATTAATAAATTTCTTACATATTCTCTCTGTGTGTTTATGTCTATATGTGTCTGTCCAAGAGATAACATTTAGTGAACACTCTGGATTTCAGGCTTTGTTCTATTGGTTTAGCATGAATTACTTTTTGTTATTTTCCCAATAATCCTCAACAGGTATGATTTTTATTTCTTCAAGACCCTTTCTTTTACTGAACACTTGGATATTTCTCTTTCCTGTTAATGAAACGGTTAGCTAAAATAAAAAGAAGCTCAGCTACTTAACAAAGACTTCATCACTTTAATAACAGTGATTTCAAACTCGTGGGTACACACAACATTAGTAATACTATCTAGTAGAGTACAGATTATTTTCCTATGAATTATTTCCTTTGAACTGCACAAACATTTAATGTTATACAACTTTTTAATTTTTAATTTAAATACATATGAGGGAAATAAATGCCTAAATCATTACATGGCTAAGAAGTAGAAATTGGAGTTGAACTGTGTCTTCTACTTTTTAAGTATTTTAAAATTTTACAAGTCTTTCAGATTTACAGAAAATCTATGAAAATACTATGAAGAGTTTTCATATACCTGTGCCAAATTTCCCATACAATCAACATTTTGTATTCATATAATACATTTGTTACAATATTAAAGTAATATTCATGTACTATTATTAACTAAAGTTTATGTAAAGATTTCCTCAGTTTTTACCAAATGTCCTTTTTTTGTTCCAGCATCCCATTAAGGATAAAGCACTACATTTAATTGCCATGTATCCTTAGGCTTCTGTTTTTGATAAAACTGACAACTGAGGAATACTGCTCAGATATTTAGTAGACTGTCTCAATTGAGATTTGCCTAATGCCTTTAAAAAAATTAGATCGGGATTACGGGTTTTGGGGAGGAACACCAGGGCCTTAAAATGCTATTTTCATATCACATCATGGACACATATTTAAAGATGCATATTACTGCTGATCTTGATCTTGATCACCTGGCTCAGGTAGTGTTTCCACTGTAAACTTCTACTTTTTCCTCTGTTCCATACTGTACTGTTTGAAATAAAGTCACAATGCACAGGCCACACTTAGAGAGTGGAAAGTTATGCTGTACCTCCTGAAGAGTAAAGTACCGCTATAAATTCTTAAAAATTCTCCTATGGTGGAGAATAATTCTTCTTCCCCATTTATTTGTTTATTTAGTCACTTATTTATATCAATATGGATTCAGGAAGATTTATTGTATACTTGAAGTATATAATCTAATACTACTTTACTTATTTTGTTATTTAAATTGTTTTAATTTGGCCATTTGGGAGCAATTTGAGTTGGCTCTGGTGCCCTTTTGACACACCTCTGTCAGCATAGTGTTATTTTATTGTTTTGTTGTGCTTTGCCTGTTTAAGCAGGCCCTTCTTTTCTAGCACTAGAAGATGCTCTAGGCTTATCTTGTATATTTCCTATTGCAGTTATAGAATTAAGCATTTCTTCAAAAAGCCTTGATTTTAGAAACGAACATCTGGGTACTATAAGCTTATGCTATCTTCTTATTTTTCATGCAGTCAAATTTCTACCAAACTGCATTTTGTTTACCACAAGCATAACAAATAAAATCTGAGAAATATTTTGTTCTGAGTTCCCTCTGAAGGATATGAGTCCATTCTGACTTTTGAAACTTACTACTACCAAGACTAGTGTCCTGTCTTTGCATGTAGCTCCTGAATTTTTTAACGCTATTATTTGAAATTGTATTTTGTATCCCTATTTTACACATGAATAAAAAAGGGCTTAATATTCTCAAATGATAAGTCAGTGGTTGAGCATGGATTAAAAATTATAAATTGACTTCCCGTAACATTATGGTGCTATCATAAGCTACCTCTTTGCTTGTCATTGAACCCATGCCACTATGGCTATAATCAATGTTCATATGAGAAATTAAATATGGTTATAGTCTTCCTTAGTTTCTCATTCTTGTCACAAGGTCAGTTCTTAGTTACAGACCAGTGAAAGCATTTCAGAGGAATGTGTTTCTATTCTCAACAGGCAATAAAATGTGAAGAGTCTTAATTCTTCTCTTTGTTGACAATATTAAAAGGCTAGGCTAGATAAATAAAGATAACTTGGTGGGGGTAACACATTTCATCCATTTAGTAAGTCGTTATTAAATCTTATATGTACTAGCAATGAAGCAAGCAAGTGGTAATAAATAACTTCAGTATTTTCTCCATATCTAAAGGGATTTATCTTTAGGGAGGATAGAAAAAACATTTAAACAAATAAAAGTGAGGAAATACAAAAGTAAATATATGCAAAATTAATACTTCTCAGACTTTAATGTGTTTAAAAATAATTGGGTTATCCCATTAAAATATATTTTGATTTTATAAATCTGAGTGGTATAACCGATGTTTCTGTATTTCTATGAATGTACCAGGCCACTAAGAACAGTGGTCTTTGAGGATAGTAAGGCACAGAGGAATGGTTAATGTTATAAGGAAAAGAGTCAGAAAACCTGCATAAGGAAAAAAAATACAAATGAGAGATAAAACGAATACGTGCAACAAAGAAAAAGATCAGTATTTGTGGGGGGAAAGCATTTGAGGGTAAAATATTAATTATAAAAGAGTTTCACATTTTATTTCCCAACAAAAACTTTTGTTAGGGAATATATTTTTATTATATCCTTTATGTAATTTAATATCCTACAGATTTGGCTCTTAATTTCTAGCCAGATTTTTCCAAAAACACTGCAATTCCTTAAAATTCACATGTCAAGTCTTTTTTTCCTATGCTTTCACCAAAAGATGTGTGTGTGTAGAGCTGTAGAAATTTCAAAATATATATCTCCTTTGAACTAGATGTTACCTCAATTCCTCAAGTTTACTAGATTGTATATAGATGAGCGGAGATTTTTAAGATCAAATTACGTTTTGATGACAGATATACACTATCTTTCTGTAGCATGATAATATGCAGTTTTAATTATATTTTTAATTTCCTGAATTCTAGAAATAGCTTCCTGACTTATTTCCACAGCTCATTAATTAAATATGTACATGAATTGGACAAGAGTGCTTTTTTTTAGGAGAGAAATGTTCTATTTTTTTGGCAGCCATATTCCATTAACCTTTTATCTTTTAACTGTTCTTTGATGTGTGTTCTATAAAACAAGTTGAATATTCATTTTGAGATGAATTATTCAGTCAAAACAGCTCTGTTACTATATTATGTAATTAAACAGCAAGCTATTGATTTGGCATGGCTAATGAACTAGTTTTACTCTTTTTTCATGTTGTAAATCATCTTATTCTATTTGTATCTAGGTATGGATGTTGCGAAGCAATAGCCATTTTACTCACTTGTGCAGGAGTGCAGTTAAAATATATTAACTCAGAACATTAAAAATAAATATATAAAATTAGTTTAAATACATGTGGAGTCATTAGAATTCAATAACATATAAATGAAGTATCTAGGAGATACTAGGACATACTCCAGTCTTCCAGGTTTTCTGTCTTCTTTCACCTAGCACAATTATTTTGAAATTTATCCTTATTAGAGCATGGATTAGTAACCCATTCTTTTTTACTGCTACATAGTGTTCCATTGCACGGATATGCCACTGTTTGTATGTCCAGTCAACTGTTGATGAACATTTGACTTGGTTTCAGTTTGGGGCTATTATGAAAAAGCTGCTATAAGCATTCATCTTTCAGTCTTTGTATGGACATATCTTTCATTTCTTTTGGAGAAATACCTAGAAGCAGAACGTTTGAATCATATTGCGGATATATGTCTACGTTTTTAAGAAACTGCTAAATTGTTTCCTATTTAGTTTTCTAAACTAGTTATTGTTGAAGGTTAATAAAGTTCCTATCTATTTCTACTTTCCTGAGAGTTTGTACAAGGAATGGATGATGACTTTCTTCAATTACAAAATCTAGGATAAATAATTTAGGAAGGCAAAGAGTAAAATCCTAGGAGTAAAGTCTTAGAATGGCATGCAACAGAGTTAGAAATTAATCCATTTAATATTGTATAGGAGGATTAAAGACCCCCCCAAAAAAGATTTATGTGGAAACTTTTTAAAAACATATCACATATATGTGTGTATGTTTAGATCTCAAAGATAAAATCAGGCAATTACATCCCAGAAAATCAAGTAATATAAGGAAAAAATAAAATAATGTTACTGCCTCTGCATTGAAAAATGCTTGCATATTCAACATGATTTAAGCAACACTTACTGATGTGAAATTTCATAATGACCTACAGAAAACACACATCAAATTTAAATTTAAAATCATGATTAAAGAAAAATGTAATTGCATTAGCCTTCAAAATGAAAAAAAAATTAAAGTAAAATTAACAGAATATAGGAGAAGTTTGATAGAAGAACTGAACAGAAGGGTCATCTTACAAAGAGGGAAAGGTAAAAGATACTGACTATGGCTGTTGAAACAAGGAAAAAAATGTGTTTCTATGCCCTTTAATGTTACAAATATAAGCAACGGTAGAAGTGAAATTTGAAAAATATTACTACGGTGATATAGGGATATATATATATACACACACACATACACACACACACACACACACACATACACACACATAATGTCATACAAAATTTATTTATGTAATTGATATATAACATATATATCATATATAAGTACATAACATATTACATATGTATATATATTTTGCCTCCCTTTATTAGACAGAATCTCATGCAAGAATTAAGTGTTAATTCTATCTTGGGTGTGAAATTTTATAGCAGTAGACAAAATGGAAAATGGCAGTGAAGTCTATGGGTGAATAAATGGAAAATGATGTGTTACCTTGCTATCCACTTTTTCACAATGAGCTGAAAAAAAGAGTGATTGCTCAGGAAGTAAACTTGGCCTTGGAGGAGGAATTCTCCAGGTCTACTGACTCTACAAACAATACCTTGAAGCAGTCCATTCAAGGGATAAAAAGAGAGAAGTTTATTCTCCTTTAACTGTCTCTCAAGTTTTTCCCTTGGGAAGTTAACTTCCATTGTTACAAGTATATTTACCTGATCTATTTGGTGGATGTTCCAGGAACCAGATCTTACAACCCTTGGTTTGGTATTATTGCTATCAGACGTGAACAAGTCAGTGCTGGGACTTGTAACTGGTCACATTTATGTGGTAAAACTCTACTGGTCCCCAGAAAGTAGGCTGCCTATGAGGTGGTGATGGAGGTGTAAGTAGGTGATAAACTGTGGTCAAACTGTGGAGATCCAGCAGAAACACAATGAGGAGAGGGCTAATGCTGACACCTTGTTTTTTTGCAGACATGCCTTTTGAACACACTCTAACGTAAGTCAGAGGTTAAAAAGTCCACTGATGGCATCAGTCTTCTGTCCACAGATTGGTGGGCAGGGACAGCCTCTTGGGGCACAGAACCGCAGTGGAGAGAGGAGGGACCGCACATTTGATGAAGCAAATGGAAGATATCTACTGCGGTTTTCTCTTATTTATTGCTGCTTATGTTGACACTGTTTTTTTTTTAAACAAATATGAACTTTTTTATTTCTTAAAAAATATTTTCAATTACAATTTACATTAAATATCATTTGTATTAGTTTCATCCATCCCTATATTCATGATAGTGTTATTTAGAATAATGAACTATGGAAGAAAATCAACTGCCCATCAATAACCAAATGGATGAAAAAAAATCTGTGGTATATACACATATATACAATAGATTATTATTACTTGACCATGAAAAAAAGATGAAATCTTACCAACAAAATGGATGGACCTAGAGGGTATTATACTATTTGATTCTTACACTCTGTTCATTTTGTAATGAGGATGCTTATAAGAATTTTGCTGTTAATCCTGAAATCCTCAATAATTGTCATCATTTATTCTTCCTACAACCCTCTTCTTTCCAGAACAAATGACATTATACAGACTTTGCCTCTCCTACAAAGTGCTCCTTTTTCTTCATCACTACCACAATCTCATTCATTCTTTAACTTGGCATCAACAAGGTCTAAAGGCATCATCTGCTTAATGCATACAAAATTAGTTTAAGAAAATAAACTTAATAATAATGTAGTATATTACCTTGAAGAAGAGAATTCTGAAACTAAAACAATAGAAAAGTTATTTTTTCCTCCAGATTACAAAATTTGGGAAAAAATCATGAAATCATTCTTCAAATTAAAATGGAGCTTCATAATTTGAAGCTATTTTATATTATTTTATCATACTATTTAAAATAATAAATGAAATAGTTTTAGATTCCCATTATTATTAAAATCTATTTTCAATTAATATGTTTTATTAATATTGACAGCACTGATTTAGTGTAAATGTTGTGGACTTAATAGACAGATGGTTTAAATTCTGTACTAGTTACATGACTTTGGGCAAGCAATTGATCTTTCTTAGTCTTAACTTCTCTAATGGGTAGTATCTACCACACACAGCTGTAGGGTGGACATATTTTCTGTTAGTCACTATTCCGAAAACTAAAAATATAAATTTGAATGGTAAACACATCTTTCAAATACAATATGGTAAGTGTTATGTTGTTAAATATAGAGAATAGTATTTGTAAAAACAAAAACAAAAGGAAGGCAAGAGTAACATACTTGAGTGCTCAGTCCTTCTAGTATATGATACATTCATACTATAGAAAAGATGTTAAAAATTGGAAGAGTGTATGGGTTATAAATACTTAATTTAGGTAGACATGTAATTTATGCAGAGCTACTTTTGTCTTATGTAAACATATAATGTACTAACTATATTTGTCTTATACATAGTTCATTCAAATAATCTCGTGGAAGCATTTTTTGATAAGAAAAAGCTACAGGAAAGGCAAAGATGTGTAATAGAATTATTGACCTAGATCAAAAATTAGTTATTAAACTATGTGAGGCATTGGCAAAGATTTCACATGAACTGGTCTTTTGATTTCTAGGATGAATTCTATTATGAAAGCAAATAATGTGAACTATATGATTTTAACAATATTTATTTGTTCCTGAGGTCATGGAAACTATCTCCTTTCAAAGTTTTAAATTTACATTAAAATATTACATAAATACATCTTAGTTAGATGGATATATTAGAAAAACTCAAATATTTATAAATAAAAAAGATAAGAGGACGCTTCATTTGTCTTCAGTGAGACTGCTTTATTGATTTAAGAAACAAGCTTGCCTTCCAATGTGAATTTGTGAGTTCTGAGTCCCAGTGCAGTGAATCCAAAAATTTTTCAAAAGTGCTATCATCTGTAACTAAAGAGAGTACACAAGAACCAGGACAAAATATTGATGTGACTGACAACTTATGTATTAAAAATATTATTAACTGCAATAGTGACCAATTAGAACAAAATCAGATAGAAAACATTTAACAAAGGAAAAGTAATTCTATTTTCAAAACATTTAACAGATAAAATCATTCATAATCTTTCTATTAAATTATTTGTTTCTCATAGAAAATTCAAGGCAAATCATAAATTGAGAGAAAATATTATCAATGCATATATCTAACTAGGGACTTATATCCATAATATATAAAGAACTCCTATAACTATTAAAGTAAAACTCTATTAAATAAAAATGCACAAAATATTGAAGACATTATGCCCAGAGGAGTGATTGAGCATGACCACAAAATAAAGGAAGAAGTAAAGACTATAAAATGTGAAATAAACAAAAATATACAGGGAACCAACAGTAAAGGGAATGAAGCCAGGATTTAAATCAACACTTTTGAACAAAGGGAAGAAATAAACATCCAACCAGAACAGAAAGAAGAAATAAGAATTCAAAAAACTGAGGGGAGGCTTAAAAACTTCTGGGACAATTTTAAATGTATCAACATTCAAATCAGCAAAAGAAAGAATAAGAATTTGAAGGCTTACTAGAAAAAATAATGAAAGAAAACTTTCCCAATCTAGCAAAGGAAATAGACATACATGTCCAGGAAGCTCAGAGAGTCCCAAACAAGTTGGACCCAAAGAGGGCCACACCAATCACATCATAATTAAGGTTAAAGATAAAGAGAGAATCTTAAAAGCAGCAAGAGAAAAGCAGAGAGTTGCCTACAAAGGAGTTCCCATAAGACTATCAGTTGATTTCTCAAAAGAAACCTTACAGACAAGTGACAGGCAAGAAGTATTCAGAGTGATGGAAAGCAAGGGCCTACAACCAAGATTACTCTATCCAGCCAAGCTATCATTTAGAATGGAAGGACAGGTAAAGTGCTTTCCAGACAAAGTAAAGCTAAAAGAATTCATCATCACCAAACCCTTATTATAGGAAATGTTAAAGGGACCTATCTAAGAAAAATAAGATCAAAACCATAAACAGTAAAATGATAACGAACTCACAGCTATCAACAACAGAATCTAAAAAAAACAAAAACAAACTAAGCAAACAACTAGAACAGGAACAGAATTACAGAAATGGAGATGACATGGATGGCTATTGGGTGGGGGAAAGAGGGAGAATAGAGGGAAAAGGTACAAGGAATAAGAAGCATAATTAGTAAGTACAAAATAGACAGGGGGGTATAAAGAATATTATAGGAAATGGAAGAAGCCAAAGAACTCATAGGTATGACTCATGGACATGAACTAAGGAGGGGGATAAAAGGGAGAAAAAAATGGGAGAACTGTAACAGCATAATCAATAAAATATACTTAATAAAAATAAATAAATATTTTTAAAAGAATATATAAGCATTACCAATAAGCACATGAAAAAGTGATAAACATCATTTAATCATTAGAGAAATGCAAACTAAAATCACAATAATACAACTGTAGAACTGTTAGACTGACTAAATATAAATATCAATTATATTACTTGTTGACAAGGATATAAAGCAATAGGCTGCCATACATTGCTGGTGGTCGTTAGAATGGCACAAAGACTGTGAAAGACTGACAACTTCTTCTAAACTCAATATAAATTACCCTATAACTCAGTAATTCTATTCCTGCATATCTACCCAATGGAAAAAAAAAGTAATTCTACAGTCACTTATACCCAATTGCTCATAGTAACATTATTAATAATGGACAAAATTGAAAAAGCAAGCAAACGTCCTTCACCAGGAAAGTGGATAAACAAATTGGGCATATTTAAACAATCGTGTACTTATTACTCAGAAAAAATGTCACACTATTAATTATTAAGATTGATAAAGTAGAGGCTGATTTTTTCAAATTCTGTGTTGTCACTGAACCAAATAATTTAGAATATTTTTTCTTTGATATTCTAATACAGTATGTCAAACATGAAATAGTTATTTTTATAATTAATACAATTTCATGTTTTTACATTATTTGTATGTGTGTGTTTCAATATCCTTAATTCCCTGAAATTAACTTGATATGCTGAAGTTTTATTTTCCTTCTATTACTTTGGAATTTTTTCTTATTTTCCTGTACTAAAAATAGTGGCCTGTGAACTGTTTACTAGAAATTTTAAATAACTCATCTGTGAACGCACCTATCTTTCTGCTAGCCATGTCAGTATTTCCTATTTTTTTGCATAGTTTCTTTATTTTCTACTGGAGATTGTGTTAATATTTTTTGTAACTGTAGGAGTTCAGGTCCCTTGGTATGTGCACCTGTGACACTAAGAGCAGAGTTCCCAATGCGGAACTTGGCACTAATGCGGCCATTGAAGGGGAACCAGTGTTTCCTCCCTCTTGGTTGCCCTGGTAAACATTACCTGACTGATCTCTCACCCCTCTCCTCCTGTACCCTGGTAAAGGATGCAATTGTTAGCAATTCTATGCACCCGTAGTAACCAGCCTCAATCAAAACCCTGGAAACCTGGAAACGGGAGCGTCCTCCTTGGAGGGAGCACCCTCCTTCTCTCCCCAGGCTTGCAGCGCTGCAAAGCCTCCCGCGTGTTTCACTCTCCGCTAAACACACGCAGGACGGGAAACGGACACGTAACAATACATTTTATGCAGAACTTTAAATTTAGTAATCACACCCAAAATATCTCAAATGTTTAATGTCTTTACTGTCCCATTAGTAAACTTCCATTAAAAATATTGCTCTGTATTACTCAGTAGCAATGTGACATTTGTCAATTAAGTAGGACATTAATATTTTTATTTAAAAATGTGTTTCCTAGTTTTTTTAATTTCATTTTTTTCCATTATCACTTAGTCCCCTTATACCCTCCTCCCCACGGCAATGACAACTGTGTTGTCTATGTCCATGAGTCCTTTTTCGTTTTTGCTCAATCCCTCCACTCTCTAATCTGCCCCCCACCCTAACAGCTGTCAGCCTACTCTCCATCTATGAGTCTGTTTCTATTTTGCCTGTTAGTTCAGTTTGTTCATTAGATTCTACATATAAGTGAAATCATATGGTTTTTGGCTTTCTCTGACTGATTTATTTCCCTTAGTATAATATTCTCCATTCCCATCCATACTGCCACAAAGTGTAAAATTTTCTCCTTTTTAACTTATGCATAGTATGCATTGTGTAAATGCCCCATAGTTGTTTTATCCACTCATCTACTGATGGACACTTGGGCTGCTTCCATATCTTAGAGATTGTAAATAACACTGCAATGAATGTAAGGGTACTTATGTCCTTTCGAATTAGTATTTTGGGTTTCTTCAGATAAATTCCCAGAAGTGGAATGGCTGGGTCATAAGGCAGTTTCATTTTTAGTTTTTTGAGGTATCTTATACTGCTTTCCACAGTGGCTGCACCAACCCATTTCTTCTTAAATTTTCTATTGAATTATATAGGTTTCAAATGTACAATTATATAATACATCAGCTGTGTGTTTCATTGTGTTCACCATCCAAAGTTAAGTCTCCTTCTGTCACTATTTACCCCTCTCTTTCTTATTGTACCTACCCTAACCCCCTTTTCCCTCTGATAATCACCATACTGATGTCTACATTTATAAGTGTTTTTCAAATTGTTTTTGTTTTTGCTTAATCTCTTCATCTATTTCTTCCTAGCCCACCAACATCCCTCCCCTCTGACAGCTGTCAGCCTATTCTTTGTATCTATGACTCTGTTTCTTTTTTATTTATTAGTTTATTTTGTTCATTAGATTATATATCTTAATGAAATCATATGGTATTTGTCTTTCTCTGGCTGGTTTATTTTACTTAGCAAAATACACTTCAAGTTCATCCATACTGTCCCAAAAGGTCTAAGATTTCCTTCTTTTTTACAGCTGAGTTGTATTCCACTCTGTAAATATATCAACACTTTTATATCCAGTCATCTACTGATGGGCACTTGGGCTGTTTCCAAATCTTGGCTATTGTAAATAATGCTGCAATGAACACAGTGGTGCATATGTTTCTTCAAATTAGTGTGTTTTGGGTTTTTTCAGATATAAACCCAGAAGTGGAATCACTGGGTCACAAGACAGATCCATTTTTAATTTTTTGAGTAAACTCCATACTGTGTTCCACAGTGACTGCACCGGTCTTTCCTCCAGATTCTGGAAAAATCTTGTTGCTTATTGATTTATTGATAATAGCCACTCTGACAGGTGTGAGGTGGTATCTCACTATGGTTTTGATTTTCATTTCTCTGATAATTAGTGATGCTGAACATCTTTTTGTATACCTAGTGACCATCTGTATGTCCCCTTTGGAGAAGTGTCTATTCAGGTTCTTTGCTCATTTTTTAAACATTTATTTATTTTAAGAGAGAGGGGAAGGGAGGGAGAGAAATATCTATGTGTGGTTGTTTCTAGTGTGCCCCCTATAGGGGACCTGGCCCAAAACCCAGGTATGTGCCCTGACTGGGAATCAAACTGGCAACCTTTTGGTTCACAGGACAGTGCTCAATCCACTGAGCCACACCAGCCAGGGTATTTTTTTTTTATTTTTTTATTTTTTATTTTTTGGTATAGAGTTGTATGTTCTTTATAAACTCAAAATAGATTGAAGACTTGACTTTAAGACTCGAAACCTTAAAAATCCTAGAAGAAAACATAGGCAGTAAAATCCCAAATATTTCTTGTAGCAATATTTTTTCTGCTATATGTCCTTAGGCAGGGGAAATAAAGGAGAAAATAAACAAATGAGACTACATCAAACTAAAAACTTTTAGCACAGCAAAGAAAACCATCAATAAAATAAAAAGACAACCTACTGAATAGGAGAACATATTTGCCAATGATACATCTGAGAAAAGTCTAATATACACAACATCAATATTTTTATATTATTAAGTTTTTATTTTTACCAAACTATTTCAAAAACTTAAAATTTCACTTCTTTCTTACCAATTTCCCCCCAAGTTAGCATTCCTGTTCTAGGAATCTTATGCAGCATGTTGTCTTTAATGTAAGTATCAGGTCAGTTGCCATTCTTCTGTCTGCTATGACATATACTGTTCCTAGTGTATTTTTATTGGTGTTTATTTGGCTGTTTTTGTTTTCTTTCAGCCTTGCATCTGCTGTCTGAACAACATTTGCCTGCTCTTATTTTGACCTTTGGTGATCAGGTAGGTCATGTACAGCTCTCCCTCCAGCATCTCAACTGCTTTAAAATCCTTTTTGTTATATCCTTGCTCCTCATGCAGTCACTGAAGAAGTCACTGAAATAGTTTTTCCCCTCTTAGGTCACTGTAGGAAACTAAGACAAATAAGATAGGGACTGGCCTCCTTAATAAACACATTCTTTCCTTTATTTAGCAATTACACAATTCTTATTTATGTTTCAAAACTCACCTCAGGATGTCTTTCATTATCAACTGTTTCTTCTGTATGATAGTTATTCTGCTGTGATTTCAACCTGTAAATACATAGTAGTTTTTTCCCAATAATCCCCGGCATCATCTTAAAGAGATAGTGTGTTTCTTGTTTAATGTTTCATTGCCTATTTCACCTGCTTAGAATATAAATTCCACTGTAAGAGTAAACAGCTTTGGCTTTATTTCTTTTCCTTTTCTACTTAGAGCCTGGAACATGTAGTAACAACCCAACTAGTACTAGCCGAGTGGATTTGTTTCTTGTCTGACCTTGCTAGACTGGATTTTTAAAGCCATGGACTGTCTTTTTCTTTATTATGCCCCTAGTGATGATCACAGAGTCTGTCTAATGGTGAGCACTCAATCAACTTTTATTGAATAAATGCCACAGTAGCATTAGAATGGACTGGACATAAAAGTTATTTGAAGTAGGCCTTATTCTAGAAGTAGACCTTCTTCCATGCAATGTCCTGTTGTATTATTCAGTAGAATTCTCCCTTTCTAAACTTGTGTGATTGCATATGTCACGTTCAATTGCACTTATCTATTACATTTATCTCCGTTATTAGATTTTGAATTGGGAAAAGAATCATATGTTATTAATCTTTGTATATAAGTACAACGTCTTTCAGTGTCTTTCAGAAAATAAAAAATGATGTTAAAGAGAAAAATGATTCACAAACAGTTGCCTCTTGAGTTTTCCTATATTGTTAGAGGGAAGGTATAATTTCATTACAAGGAATGGTCTTCTAATAGCTAGAGAAAACTATGCAATTATATTATCTTAATGATGGAGGAACCCTAAATTAGCTGGTGAGAATGATTAGATATAATAAATATTCTTAATGAGATTGAGGACTTCTGTATATGGTACTTCATTCCTCTGTGTCGCAGGACCTCAGTTGTTTCCTTAATATTAGATAGTTGTGTTTTGAAAGATGTTGCTGTTTTTTTTGGATTCTGTAAATGCCATGAAAGCATGGGACTTGATTTGTTCACCACTGTATTATTTGTGTTTAATAAATGCTTAATGGGTAGATGGATGCATGGATGAATGAAGTATTTATTAATGAATGACATGTAACCTTGGACAAGTTATTTTTCACCCTATGATTTTTTGGTTGCCTCTGTAAATATTTTTTTTTTATCCATGGTTCATTTCTCTAACCCTTGATATTTTACCACTAATTAATTCTTCAACCCAAGATCACCAAAACGATCTATTTTCTAAATCATATAATCATTTTGTCTTCTAATTATTAGAGTTTTATAAATATTCATATATTACCACCTGCCCACTGAGAATACAATTAACCTTTTGTTATATATTTTTAATTTTACTAGGCAATTTTCCTATAAAAGCTAAATATTATGTCTATTATCTATACAAAGATAGAGTCAGACCAGTTAATTTTCTAGAGAGAGCTTCTGTACAGGTTGTTTAAGGTTGTTTAAATGAAAGAACTTCTTGTGAAGAGTAAGAAATAAATCTGGAGACATGAATAATGAGAAAAAGGGAAGGAATGGTTAATGGAGTCTCTAACTCAATGAAAATATCCAATTAAGGGTAAATGTCAAATTGAAGATGGGTTTACCATACTAATAATTGAATTCCTCATTCTGCTTGTCAAGGGCTGAGATCTTCTCTCAGAGGGTAGAGAGTCAGTCAAGAAGCTAATCTAAATCAAAAGAAGTCAAATTAAGTGCAAAATACATACACAGTTTGGATCATCTTGTCTTAATAATGTAAGTCAAAACAGAAAAAATTGCACTTCAGATTTAACACTTTTAAGAAGTTTATTTAGGCAGAAGAACTAAGCACTCTGCTATTTACCTCAAACTTTGAATTTTCTCATAGGTTGTTGATAACTTTATGTGCTAATTGATGTATGTCAATAATTTTACAGTAATTAGTTTGGAGTCACTTAGCCTTGCTGATGGAGTTGAGAGCATATTTCTAAGATTAATCAAGACCCTTATTTTCCAATGTTTTTGGTCCTCATTTCTATATGGATTGGTCAACTTTTCTCTGTTCCATCCACATGGTACTAAAGTCATCTTAAAAATACCTGACACATATTAGAAAAATAATAAGCATTTTCATATTGAATTAAGTTAAACTCTATTTAGGATCTTACGTATATTCCATCTCCCTGTAACAGGGTCAGCAAAAACGTAGTCCTACTACCAAAACTTTCATTGCCCATGTCCTGTGCATGACCAAGACATACATGATATCATAATGTAAAGGGAAACATATTTTTAAAATATTTTATAACCATTTTGACATCAACAACTGCAAGAATATGGAGTTTAGACTGGGTCTAACCTTAAGCTCAGGTTTATTAATTCTCTTATTTTAGAAAAAAAAATCCACCTAGAATATAGGAGATGAGAGAGAAAAATGATAATCAACTAAGCGCTTATTATAAATATTGTATGATTTCTCTTAGATTTTTGGGTATATAGTGGTTTTATTTCTGAGATGTTTCCCATTAAGTTCTCCATCATATAGGTTGGCTAATGCATTAAAAAGGAACGTTTATCAAAGGGAAGAGTTCCTTACGAAGAAACCTCATGGCATGGATCTTGGGACATGAAGCTTGAGCTGTTAGAAGAAGAGCTGTTGAGGTAGAGGCATAAAAACCCAAGTACAGTGGCTTCATATCTGCAAAAAGTTTCTATACCAACATTACTAAAAATAATTCACAAAGAAGTTCTTTCCTTTTGAATTTCAAAGATTTTATTTTCTTCTACTATGATGTACTGTGTGAATTTCAAGATCATTAGCCATAGGATTTAACCTTTATGTCACTGACAAACTACAGCCCAGAAGCTAACATTAAATTAGATTGTAAAATTATCAAAAAATTGTTAAGTTATTTGCATTCAATTTGTATCTCAGCATGATATAAAGGAAAGGAGCTGGGTTTTTTGGGGGAAAAAAAGGTCCTGGTGTGAAGCACAAACTTCTTGACATATATATGAGATCTGTTCAGAAAGAATCCAGTCATGTGCTAAGAAAAATAGGAACATTTATTGAAGAAGATACAAGATACCAGAAACAATGTACACAAGACAATGACACCCAGTCACCTTCAAAGTAGGCACCTTGGGACCTCACACAGATCTTTGTTGATTGCAACCCGTATATATTCAACATTTTCAGGTGTTCTGCTTGTTGCAGGCCTTCCAAAACATGGATCACTTTCAATAGATTCTCAACCACCTTTGAAACATTTGTGCTACACTTTTGTTTGCACTGCACTCATCATATCATCCCTGAAAGCCTTCTGAATCAGCCAAATATTCTCTATGGAGGAACACTTAAGCTTAACACAAAGTTTGATGTAGATTTGTTGCTCTACTCACTCAGTCATTTTGAATATCACAACACAGTACGGGTGATTACTCAATGGCATCTACCACCCCCACTGACCAGTACAGAGAAGTCATCATTGTTCACGCATGCGCATTCCAGTCCACTCTCCTTGGCTGCCAGGTTACATCAAGGTCACAGAAACCATTCTTGTTATATTAACGATGGCTGGCCTTTTTCCAAACAGACCTCATATGAATAAATGAAGTAGCAAAGTGGTCAAGGGGCACCAGTTTGAAGAGAAGGTGATATTTGAAAAGAGAAATGAATAATTTAAGGGAGAGAATAGGATGTTTTCTGGCAAAGGGAGTGGCAAGTACCAGACCCCAGAGATAGAGACAGGTTTGATGTGCTTTAGGACCAGTGGGGAGGCCAGTGTGGGTGAACCAAGGCAGGCAACACACAGCGAAAGAAAAAGAGCTCAGACGGGCAACATGACTAGAAGATGTGATGGCTTGTAAACCACTGTAAGGAATCTTGCTTTTACTCTGAAATGGAAAGTTATTGGAAGATACAAGGGGAAGGGTGACATGATCTATTTGAACTTTTAAAAAGATAATTCTGGCTGCTGTATTGAGAACTGATTATGGGAGGGCAAAGTTTAAAGCAGGTAGGTGAAGGGATGAGTACCCCTTATCTGGAATGAAAAGTAAGGTAATGCATTCTTTTCTTTTTTTTAATTTATTATTAATCCCCCTAGCTGAACTCAACAGAGACAGGGCCTCTGAGAGACAAATGTCTACAGGCCACACCCTCTTCTTTATTAAGTTCATGTGGCAACATGAGTAAAATTCTTATAGCATTTAATTCAGCAACTGTTTATTGAATGTCAGCTTTTGAAATACATCATTATATTAGGTGGTGTGGTAGAAAGAACTGACTAAACAAGAAGGCATTTCTACTTAAATTGCTTGTACTCTCATTCCAGGTAACATCACTGAATGACTAATCAGTGTAGGTAGTTGTGTTCAACAGCAGGGGAGAAGCAAAGGGCATGCTTTCTGCCCACGGCAGCCATCTCAAGTGATGTTTATAAACAGGAGGTAGCATGAACAATATTCCTTAACACAATATTAATTTAGAAAGTATATATAGAATATAACTGTCTAAGAAACTTTTAGGGAGAACGAAAGAGACTGGGAGGGAAAAAATGACAAAATAATAATACCATATTTCAGGAATGTAAAAAATCAAAGTATTGGTGAGGGTTTTCTTGGTTTCTCTTTATTTTTGGAAATTTATTAGAAAATATTACTGTTTAAATGTATCATTTTAAGATGAAGAGTCATACACTGTAAGAAAGAGGATAGATTAGGTTATTCAGAACAAATTTTATGGTGGATTAAAAAATTATCTCCTAAGATTTTACAATATAGTATTGGGGAAAAAAAATCTGAAGAAATGCAGAAAACCAAAAGGGTTGATGAGCATTAAAAAGAAAAATATTTTTTGGCCCTAAGAGAATGTTTGAAGTTGGGAAAACTTGGTATTTGGTTTTGAAGACCTCTCAGGAAAAGGATAGAATTCAAAGCCCAACAGATTTTAGATTGGGAGATCTAACAGGTGAGCATTCACACATTTCCTTGGGGTTTCAAAGTGAGTCACACTCAGGAGAAAGATGTCTTCAACTCCTTTCATGGGGAGGGGAAGGAAAGTTGTTTTCGCAAAGAATAACACCAGGGGTGGGGGAAGTACATGCATTTCAGACATTAGAATTATCTAAAATAAACTTAAATAATGCTTATCATAAACTTATATAAACTTATGCTTATTATAATTAAAGAAATAAAAACTTGACAATGTGTACAGGAAGAGCTGAACTTTCTGTGAAGTTAATTAAGCTCAAATGTCAGTTCTCTTCACTTACATAGATTTTATTGTTCTTATAATTTTTATAGGAATAAATTATAAATAAAAACATTTACTTTTTAACCATCTTTAAAGGTACAGTTCTGTGTATTTACATTATGTTTAAACTCCATATCTATTTTAATGACATAATTTTGTATTATCTTTCTGTAAATAAAGGTTTTTCCTCTAAATTGTATAAATTTCAACCACTCTGAATTGATTTGCTTTCATACATGGAACAGAAAATTTAAAAATCTGACCTAGAATAATTGGAAATGAAGCACCTAAACCTTCAGAAAAAGTTGAAAGAGCAAAACACAGAAAAAATAAATAAGAAAAACCCCTCAAGCTATAATTCTATACACAGAAAAAAAATTGCCATTCAGAAAGGATGACAATGAATTGATGGGACTGCTTTGCATCCTGATTGTGGTGGTGTTTACACAAATCTATGCATGTATTAAAACAAATATGGTTATACACCAAAAAATGAAAATATCAATTTTACTCTGGGATAATTAAAAAATTCAATTGAATAAAATACAATACAAAGAAAAAATACAGTTATGCCAAACATGAATACTTCATCATGAGTATACCTGAAGTATAAGAAATGACAAAATAAGTCACTGGGGCAGAAGAAAAAGAATACTGGATAGAAATTTGGTTATAAATTAAAAAATAAAGATTACTCCAGAATAATAAAAATGTGTATTTTAAAAGTATTTTTTTCCTTGACTTACTTCTCTGTAAGAGCTACTTACAGAGTAGTTAAACAAATTAACACTATGTATTTTGGGGTTTACGGTAAAGGAGAAATAAAATTTATCACAATAGCACACAATATGGATGAGAAGAAATAAAAAATAAAGTTTTAATATTTGTATACTATATGTGAAGTAATATTATATTAGTTAAAGCTTCTGCATGGCTAAAGAAAACATCAACAAAATAGAAAGGGAACCAACCTTATAGGAAAACATAATTACCAATGATACCACAGAGAAGGGTTTGATCTCCAAAATATATAAAGAACTCACAGGACTCAACACCGGGAAGACAAACAATTGAATTCAAAAATGGACAAAGGACCTGATCCTCACTCACCCCCTCTCCTTTTCTACTGCAGACAAAGTCATTGGCCAAGAAGGTCTCTTTTAGCCCTAAATGAGATATGTCACCTTGGGGTAGGAATGGTGAGAGCATTATCAAAATATACCTTTTATCTACTTCAATGCATCCAAATGTGTGTGTCTGTGTGTGTGTGTCTGTGTGTGTGTGTGTGTGTGTGTGTATTTTTTCTTTAATGGAGTAACTTTTCTGGAAATCTGGACTTCCAAAAAGGCTTTCTCATCCAAAAGATGTTACTAGCTTATAAATTACATTTTCCATAAACATGTTAAAAGACTCAGGTTGTTTACATCAAGGTGACATATACAATGCAGGTTTATTGAGCTAAGCATTCTGTCTTTGAGCAAGATAGCACAGTGGTCCAAAAATCATGTTTAGAAATTAAAAAAGAAACTAAGTTTACCTGTATAGTAGGCCACAAAGCACACTACATAAAATATCTAAAAGGAGATATTCTGTAAATGATATATAAAGTTCACATGTCTATGGATATCTTTCCAAAATGTATAGATTACATAAACCAAAGGCTTCATGTCTTTGTCTTTTGTCAAATGGAAATATTAATGATCACCCTAACCTTTTTACAGGGTGTTGTAAAAATTAATCAGATAAGAGAGACAAAGTGTTAGACACATGTTAAAATAGAAACAACTAGTGACTATAATATCAGCCCTAGTTCTGCCACCAAAAATGAGCAGTTTGTGTTTGACGATATTTAAGGTCCTTTCTACATAAACTTCTTTGTAATACTCCAATTAAGTTAACAGAATTACTCCTCATATATTGCTTTTTATAGTGTAATGATATGTTTATAGGTAACACATTAAATTTTTTAATGAATATTCTCAGATTTCAAAGGAAAATTAGTGGCATCTTAGTGAATGAATGCAAATGTAATGGACGATAATTCCCAAAACAGTCCATAAAATTTTGGAAATATACAAATCCTAGAACATCCAAAAGGACAGATTATACATTTCAATAGACATTACAAACAAGAAAAACTTCTCACATTTTCTGTTCAAAAGGATAAAGACATTCATTTCTTCTTGTTTTCATTTTTTATGGCATCAGTCATTATTAGGAAAGTTTCAGAATATTTGCCATTGAGTAGTACAATTAAGAATTTATGATGTTTCTGCCCTGGCTGGGTGGCTCAGTTGGCTGGAGCATCTTCCCATGCACCAAAAGGTGGCAGGTTCTATTCCGATTCAGAAAACATACTTAGGTTGCAAGTCTCAGTCTTGGTCAGGGTGCATATGGGAGGTGACTGATTGATGTTTCTCATTCACATCAATGTTTCTCTCACTCTCTCTCCTTTACTCTCTCTCTAAAATTAATAAACATATCCTTGTGTGAGGATTCAAATATAATAAAAATTAAAAAAAATTTATGAGTTTTCAGCTTAGAATGTACTGGTCAGGCTGTTATTGTGGAATTCAAAAAATTTAAGAATTTATAAAGTCTTCACTGTGACATTGGCATCTGACAACTATGTTTATATGACTGTTGGAAAGCGGGTGGGGGAAAAGAAGATACTGAAGTAAGGGTAGGCAGATTAGAAGAAAATAAGTCAAACAGGTCATATCTAATACTTTTTTATTGCAAAAAATCATAGTAGAGACATCTTATGAAATTATACATGCTGCTGTCTCAAGAATTGTTTTAATTCATGTTCTGTTCTATTTGTTTCTGTTATTTTGACACAACAAAGCAGTAACTTTCCTTCAGCTGACAACTGTACTTTAATGAAGTGTAGTCTTCATTATATTTCACAAGAAAGAATATTACTTTTACCCTGGGAACTCAACACTTTGTCATGTTAACTTCTGTTTCTCAGTTTTCATAAGCAAATCTTACATGATATCACAGAATGCTCATATTCAGGATACAGGCCATGTTATTGCTTAAAGGGTCTGTTGCTACACCTTCACTTGCTTTATCATATCATTTTTTAAAAATTTTATGTACTCATATTGTATACCATAGGAGAGTTTATTATAGCACTAAGTAATTGTAGCTGACTTTAAATTGATACACATGCAATTCTTTTGCCTTCAGGCAGCAGGATACCTCAGTTGTCTTCTTTCTTTCAGGCATACATTTACTGTATATTTAGATTCCCCTCTGACATGTTTTTAAAATATTCACTGTGTCTTAGAACATTTGGCTGCACTTCACTTATTTATGTATGATTTTCTTCAAAACTGTATTATATAAGGTCAAAAATCCCTAACATTTTATTTCTGACAAGTTTCTGACACAAATGACACATTTTTGAAAATTATGATTATTAAATGTGTCTGGAATATATGTTTTAAATAGTCACAATATTCTGGATCTCCAGAGGTGTTCAGTATTGTCTATGAACTAGACACATTAAACAGTATGTTAATGATATCTACAAAAAAAGATTATAATGTTGGCATATTCATTTACTTTTTATGTATTAGAAATGAACCACAATTATAAAATCGACCACAATTATAAAAATTTTCTGTAGTTTTCCAAGAACATTGTAGCAGAACATAGGATGATCATATAATCTATTATTCAAACCAAAATGTTTTGGAGAAGGCAACACTATTAAAAATTCTAAAACTGAAATAAAAAGTCTTAGATTGGATAATAATAAGTAGGCTTAAACAGAGCAACAGGTATAAATTAGAACACTCAGTGGGTCTCATAAAAAGATATCATTTTCCCACAAACTTTGTGGAACTCTTAGGTGGGATTTCTTTTTCCAGATACCACTTGGGGACTTTGAAATTATCCAACTGCTTTTCAGTAATGGAATGTGAATATAAGTAATTAGTGCCACATTCACTAGGATAGTTAAGAAGATGAGCATTTCTTTTCTATTTTTTAAGGTTGAAATCCACTTATTTATTTTATTTTTAACTGAATTTATTGGCATATCATTATTTAATAAGATTATATAGGCTTCAAGTATATCATTCTATGATCCATCATCTGTGTATTGCATTGTGTGTTTTCCTGTCTCTCTTCCTCCATCAACTGGATCCATAAGGCTAAAGGTCCTGGTGACTTGCAGAGCCATATAGTGGTAGGTCCCAGGGGTTCTTAATCCATAGGTGGAAGGCTCTCAGTATTTGTTAGTTTAGGTGAGCAACAAACAAACTTTAATTGTATTAAATTATAGAGCTTGTGAGTTCATTTGTGATAGTAGCATATATTATCCTAACTGATCCAGTTGTTGAATGGGAACAGATGGCTTACTTTAAAACCTAGAATTACCCATCAGCTTATATGGGTTCTGATTCAGGCATTGGCAATACGTAGGACTAAGATGACTAACGTTAATATCCTGAGGTCAGTGTTTTGTTGTTGCTGTTATCATGGTTAAATATTGCAGTTGTCTGTTATTAGGTCTTCCTAAATATAAATATATTTAGCCTTATTCTATATTTTTATCCTCCCCCAAGAACATTTTTTATTGCTTTTAGAAAGAGAGGAAAGGGGAGAGGGAGAAAGAGAGAATGAGTAGGTGGGAGGGAGGGAGGAAGGGAGGGGAGAAAGAGATAGTCATTGATGTGAGAGAGAAACATCAATGGTTTGCCTCTCATAGGCTCCCTGGCCGGGGATCAAACCTAGGTATGTGCCCTGATCAGAAACTGAACCCACGCCCTTCAAGTGTATGGGACGATATTCCAACCAACTAAGCCATACCAGCCAGGGTGCCTTATTCTATTTTTATATATATTCACAGGTAAGATTGACTTATAATTTCTAAAAATTTTATAGCATACTAGTTAGATGATTGCATAAAATTTAGCTTCATAAAAACAAAGGTAGGTAAACCCCCTTTTTTTTAATTATCTTAAAAAATACTATAAAGAAAAGGTGACCACGTAATGTTTAATTTATATTTTATATAACAAATTTTATTTCACATATATAGCAGAATAAAGAACACAAAGAATGTTTCTTAATTGATGGCCTAATATTGTTATTCATATGACTATGTGGACACAGTAACAAAAGCAAAATATATAGGTAAGTACATATACCCTTAGGATAATGGTCAAGTCTATTTGTACAGCTTGCATAATAAATAAGCACTTTTTTTTTTGCATTGCAGAATTTAAATGATCTAAAACAAGGTCATCTGAATATGCAAAGTTGTGGCCTCTGTTCCCTGTATCTATGAACATAGATATACCTCTCTTTTGTAGGAAGAAAATACCTGTTTTTTGATGGCTTCTATGGTAGGATGAGAAATTACTTGAACTGGGACTGCATTACTCTCCAAAATCTCTAAGCTGCTAAATAGCAAGGGAATACCTTGGGTTATGTTAGATTTCAACTGGTCATAGTAATGAATCCCATTATTCATCTGCTGAGCAATTCAGTTCCACCCTCAAGGGCACTCCAAAGCTAAAATGTATTTTAGGTTAAATTGTCCAGGTTTGAAAATATATCTGTGTTTTCAGGTCTTTTCATATAACTACTGCTGCTACCGACAAGGGAAACCCTTGAGATGACAAACAGAGGCAAACTTTAAAAATAGAATAAATAGGAGTGTTTTTCATTTTGATGATATCAGCACTTTTAGAAATAAGAGTAAAGATTCTTTAAACTTCTTCATGATTTGTTGATACTGTCTTATTTCAAGAATAGCCTTATCTTCAACATATTCCTTTTTTCCTTTGACTATTAAGATTTGAGGCTAACCTATTCTCTTCCACAATGTCTTGGTCTCTTCTAGAGGCTATGCTTTCCCTAGCCTCTGGTCCCAGGCACTTTCCAATTTCCTTTTTCTCAAATCCTTCTTGCTCTTATCCACAAAGACTCACACCTGTTATCTGTATTTCCCCTCAGTGAGGGAGTCCTAATTGATGTTTTCTATGTTCACCCATCATGGGCACCACACAGCCCTTTCCTTTCTTTGTAAAATATCTGCCTAATTCTCAAATCCAGGGTGGACTCTTGAGGCTACTCTGCTGATCTTGGATGTTTAGCTCTCTATTTCTATGTCTCTTTTAGTGTGAGTTCTATATTATTTTTATTACTTCCCTTCTGTGTAGTAAGAAGGTTCTTATTTCAAAAATCAGCATTATCTTATGGAAACCCATGTGGGAGGGAGATGAAAGTGTTGTTGGTAGAAATGGGTTCTACAGTTATCACAAGTAAGGAATTTCAAAGAACAGATGTGTGGGAGAAGTTTAAGTGTAGTGGCAAGATTTATTGGGCTGAAGGGAAATAATACGACCCCAGGGATGCAGAGGGTGGTCACACTCTAGTAGCAACTGCTCAGAGATCCTTCATGATCTTCCATATATTTTCTTGGTTTTTGAGAAGGAGCTCGCTTTCTTTCAAACAATCCAAGCTACTTTTCCTGGGTTTTTCCAGGCTTGTGCTGGGTCCTCTCCCTAACCAATCCGTTCCTGACCCTTCTAGGACTCCATGCCATTATCCAATCTGATCCTTTTCCCAGGCAAGGCTCAGCCCCTTTATGCCACCATTTTGGCTCCTACTGCCCTTGCCTCAAAGTTTTGCTGCATCATCCAGTTTCTCTGATGCATGTGCTTACCTCCCCCTGTGCCATCCCAATTTCTACTGTACATGCACCCAGCAGAGGACTTTTTTGTTTATTTTTTATCACTCCCTCCAGAGCTGGGGGCAAGTGGATGGGTTTTACCCTGGGGAGATTAGAAAGCTGGTCCTTCTTTCCTATGAGGGTTGGAGGTTTTAATCCCCTTAGTAGGGAATCAGCTATTCCCGAGGGTATCTGAAGCTATAACTTCCAGACTTACTCTTAATTAAGTGTAGCTTCCAAACTTAATCAGATCCAGCCAGTCTAGTTCCCTTCTCTTGTGTTAACTCCTAGCTGCTTATGCTAACAAGGACTTCAAGAAATGCAAACCATGGCAAGTTTATAACGTGAAAAGAATCACAGTATTAGAGGGTTATAATCTTGGCTTTACCTTGTCACTGCCCACATGGAACCCCCAAGGGATTTGGGCATGCAGAAAATTATAAATAAGATAAAATATTAGTCTGAATAGTCTTTTTATCCTAGTATAGGACTTTTTTATAATGTTCCATGAGAACATGGGTAGTGAACTTGAGGCTCAAGAAAAGCCTCTTCCCAGAGTTCTTTCAATCTTTCTATAAGATTATTGCTTGAGGTAAATGTGTCACTTGGCATGTTTGACTGGAAAAGAAAAAATATATATACAATGAAGTGGTTATCCAGAAGATATAAAGTATGAACGACTGAATTAAAAGAAACAGAAGTATGTATGTCAACAATCACTGTAGAACACATTATGCATGGCTTAATCTATGCTCTGCAATCTGAATAACAATCTTAACTGCTCCTCTGATTTGAGGAGGGAACATAGAAATGGATGGAACGCTATGTTAAGAGCATCCTATGTCCCATATACACAGTGTCCAGTGTAGAATTTGTCATTCTGGAATTACTCAATATATGTTTGTTAAACAAATGATCAAAGAAATGATTAAATGGAAAATCAACAGTAGTAATTTCAGACTTCATTTACTTACCTTTTAGTACATGCATCTAATATTTAGAGTGGCAGTTCCCAACCAGAGTTAATACAACCTACCAGGAAACAACTTGAAATGTGTGGAGTCATTTGAGGCTTTTCAGTGACTAAGGATGGGAGATGTTTAGTGTGTGATGATAAAAAAAAACAATGCACACATTCAACTACATCAAACTAAAAAGTTTTTGCACAGCAAAGGAGAACATCAGCAAAATAAAATGACAGTCATTGAATGGGAGAACATATATGCTGCTACATCTGATAAGGGGATAATATCCAAAATTAATAAGGAACTTTCACAACTCAATACCAAAAAAAAAAAAAAAAATTCCAATTAAAAAATGGGCAAAGGACCTGAATAGACACTTCACCATAGAGGGCATGCAGATGGCCAATAGACCTATGAAAGGATGATCAACATCACTAATCATCAGAGAAATACAAATTGAAACCACAATTAACTATCACCTCACACAGGTAAAAATGGCTATCATCAATAAATTAACAAAGAACAATTGCTGGTAAGGATGTGGAGAAAAGGAACCCTCAAGCACTATTGATGGGAATGCAAACTGGTGCAGCCATGGTAGCAAGCAGTATGAAGACACCCCAGTGCAGATATGACCTTGTATGTCAGTATATTTTAGTGAGGGCACTTCCAGCATTTTACATTGAATAGCTATTTATTGTGCAGGAATGTTTAACATACTGCAAGACATGTATTGCTTATTTTTTCTTTTGTTTCTCTTGTTTGGGGAGATATATCCAATGAAATATTGTTACAAGCAATGTCTGAGATTTTACTGCTTATGTTTTCTTCTAGGTTTTTTATGATTCCAGGTCTAACAATTAATCTTTAATCTACTTTGAATTTATTCTTCTGTGTGGCATGAGAAGGTGGTCTAGTTTCATTTTTATGCACATATCTCTCCAATGTTCCCAACACCATTTATTGAAAAAACTATCTTTAGCCCATTGTAAGTACTTGCTTCCTCTGTCAAATATTAGTTAACTATAAAAGTGTGTGTTTATTTCTCAGCTCTCTGTTCCATTCATCTGTCTGTTTTCATGCCAGTACCATACAGTTTTGATTACTATGACCTTATAGTATAGTTTGATATTAAATAGTATGATTCCTCCAACTTTGTTCTTTCTCAAGATCACTGTTGTTATTTGGGGCCTTTTGTGGTTCCATATAGATATTTGAAATATTTGTTCTAGCCCTATGAAATATGTCATTGGAATCTTGACAGGAATTGTATTGAATCTATAGATTGCTTTGGGTAGTATGGACATTTTAATGATGTTAATTCTTCCTATCCATGAATATTGTATTCACTTCTACTTATTTATATCTTCTTCTATTTCTTTCTTCAGTGTCTTATAATTTTCTGAGTGTAGGTCTTTTACATTTTTGGTTAGATTTATTCTTAGGCATTTTATTTTTTTTGAAGGAATTGTGAATGAGATTGTTTTCTTTACTTCCTTTTTTGATAGTTCATTATTGGCATATAAAATGCAACTGATTTCTGGATATTAATTTTGTATCCTGTGACTCTACTGAATTAATTTATCTATTAATATTAGATTCCTCTGTATAATACAGAAAAATGTTTCTTTCCTGAGTAGTATGCTAAAACTGTACCATTTTACTTTGGCCTTATTACCATCTTTGGTGTTGTCTTTTAAAAATAAGAACCATTGACCTAATTATTAAATTTAAAAACAAACAGTTATGGAAGTTCTAGATGAAAAGAGAAATGGCAAGGCTTAAAAACAGGGGGAGGATTTCAAAAGCTGAAAGAGAAATTAGTTACCTATATGGGACCTCCCATTAAACTGTCATCTGATTTCTCAACAAAAACATTTCAGGCCAGCAGAGATTGGTATGAAATATTCAAGGAGATGAAAAGCAAGGACCTACAACCAAAGCTACTTTACCCAGGAAGGCTATCATTTAAAGCGGAAGGAGAAATGAAGAACTTCCCAGATATGAAAAAGCTAAATGAGTCATTAATACCAAACCAATATTGCAACAAATGTTAAAGGGCTGCTTTAATAAAAGGAAGAAGACAGAGAAAAAAAATCAGAGGAAAATTGTGAAAAATAAAATGGCAATAAATACATATCTACCTATAATCTCTTTAAATATAAATGGCCAAATGCTCCAATCGAAATACATAGGGGAGCTAAATGGATATGAAAAGCATATCCATATACATGCTGTCCCCAAAAGACCCTCATTAGGATGAAAGACACACAAAGACTAAAAGTAAAGGAATGGAAGAAGATATTTCATGCAAATGTAAAGAAAAAAAGAGGCTAGGATAGCAATACTTATGTCTGATAAAATAGACTTCAAAACCAAAGCTACAGTAAGAGACAAAGAAGGATACTACATAATGATAAAGGGAGGAATCCAACAAGAGGATATAATCCTAGTAAACATTTATGTACCCAACATATGAGCCTCTAAATATGTAAAGCAAACCTTGATGAACATAAAAGAGAGATCAACTGAAGTACAGTCATAGTAGGAGATTTTTAACACCCTATTGACTTCAATTAATAGATTTTTCCAGACAGAAAATCAACAAGGAGATGGCAGCCTTAAATGATACACTAAATCAAATTGATTTAATTGATATCTACAGAGCATTTCACCTCAAAGCAGAAGCATATACATTATTTTTAAGTGAACACGGTATGTTTTCTAGTATAGACATGAGTCAGTATTTTTTAGGATTTTATTTATTTATTTTTAGACAGAAGGGAAGGGAGGGAGAAAGAGAGGGAGAGACACCTCAATGTGTGGTTGCCTCTCATGCACCCCTACTGGGGACTTGACCTGGAACCCAGGCATGTGCCCTGACTGGGAATCGAAGCAGTGACCCTTTGGTTGGCACGCTGGTGCTCAATCCACTGAGCCACACCAGCCAGGGCTGACCTCAGTTAGTTTTTGATGGCCGTGGTCCAGAGGAATGGTTGGCCCATTCCATGGTCACAACATTAGATCCATCATAGTTATTGGAAGTGGTTACTAGTGTTCCAAAAATGAGCACATAATTTATGAGGTTCTACTTTTTTCCCTTTGTCATAACCTGAATACATGGCGGTTCAACAGTAATAAAACCACACCATCACCTTCCATTCTAGTGTCTACGTGTAATTTGTGCTTCCCTGGTTGGAGCAGGTATAATCTCAGATGTATATAATTGGCAAAGGAGTGATGCGAATCGCTTGGAACAAGGCACTCACAGATGCCATGACGTGGTCAAAATGCCCAGCAAGTCCTCTCAGTGCCACATCAACAATCACATCAGCCTGTAGGTCTATTTCTTCTATTTTCTTTTGGAGCACTTCAAATAACTTGGTAAAGTTAGTATGGTATTGATTAGGAGTTGAAGTAAACTCAAATCCCTTAATAGCACAGTATTCTCTAACCTCAGGTTTAATAGAATCCAAGTCCCCATTGATGAATTCAGGCAAAAAGCTCTCCTGTTCTCCTTCAGTGATATCATATAAGCAGATAAAAGAGAGATCACTGCATACAGAATGTACTTGTTTCTATATACGGAAAACTACTCTCAAATTTCAGTGAGAAAGAAAATCTAAATCTTGGCTCTCCATCTGGAAGGAACTAAATTCTGCTAACAAACCAAATGTGCAGAAAAGTGATTCTTCCATAAACTTTAGAAAGAAATACAGTCTACTAACACCTTTATTTTAGTCTGATGAGATCTGTACCATTTCTGACCTAAAAGATAGTAAAACAATAAATTTGTGTTGTTTTAAGGCGCAAGACTTGTAGTCATTTGTTGTAGCATCAATAGAAAACTAACATGCCCACATAACAAATAGTGAACTTTCTTAATTAGAATGGCCTGTGCTGTATCCCATAGGTTCCGGTAGGTTGTATTTCTGTTTTTATATATCTCAAGCTTTTTTTCCCACTATTGAGTACTTCTTTGACCCTTTGGTCGTTTACTAGCATGTTGTTTAATTTCCACATATTAGGAGTTTTCTATTTTTCTTCATGTAATTGATTTCTAGTTTCATACCATTTTGGTCAGAAAAGACATTTGATATGATTTCAATCATTTTAAATTTACAAAGACTTGTTTTGTGGCCTAATATATGATCTAGCCTGGAGGATGTTCTATGTGCACATGAGAAGAATGTATTCTGCTGCTTTGGAGAGAATGTTCTGTAAATTCCTGCTAGAGCCTTTGGGAGATAATTCTATCATGAGACTGGCATCCTTATAACTGGAGATAGGGAGAAATGATTTTTGTCACTGCCATTGGAAGATACAGTAAGGATACAGTAAACCAGGAATCATTTTGACTCGTATCCTGAACATGGATTCTCAGTCTATAGACCTTTGAGAAATAAATACTTGTTTTGCAATCCATCTAGCCTATTCATTATAGCACCTTAAACAAACAATTTAGAAAATGTTTTTTTAATTGGAAGAACAAAAATGACTTCAAAAGTGATATAAAATATAAGCAACATTTTAGCTTTAAGAATATTGAACATATAAACTTAATTTATAAACTAAACAGTTTCCAAAAAAGAAAACTATAGATCCAAAGGACCAGGTTGGTACATTCCACCAATCCTACCTAAACTATTTCAGAAAACAAAAAATGAGAAAATGGAAATACAACCTAATTGAGTACATAAGGCCTGCCTGCATTAACATGGTAAACAATCCAGAGCAAGGCATTACAAGAAATGAAAACTATGAACCAATAGCCCTCATGTATATCAATGCCAGTACCTCTTAAACAATATTAGCAAATTATATGTAGCCATATATAGAAAGATACTACACCATGACCATGACTTGAATTTATCTGAATAATGCAAGGTTGGTTTGATGTTTATACCAAAAAATGTAATCTGCCATATCAACAAACTAAAAAGAAAACTCATATGAAAAAAAAATTAATTTGAGAAAATTCAATACCCCTTCCTTTAGGGTACTGAAAAACCACATTTATTCTTTTTTTAATTGTTGTTCAATTAAAGTTGTCCCACCTTTTCCCCCATTGCTCACCCCTACCCTGCCACCCACTCCCACAATCAAGCCCCACTCCCATTGTTCGTGTCCATTAATCCTCTATTCGTGTTCTTTGGCTTGCCCCTTTCTCTTCTTTCTCCCATTAACTCCCTCTTCCATCCCTTCTGGTCACTACCTTTGATGATAAAAATTTTCATCCAAATAAAAATAAAGTCAAAATCCCTCAATCTGATATAGGACATCTATGAAAATCCCACAACTAATATTTTACTTAATGATGAAAGACTGAAGACATCCCCTGTAATATTAGAAACATGGAAATGATATCTATTTATCATTGTACATGATACACTTGACACTTCAGAAAAACTGGGTTAAAAAATACACACCAGCAAGAAAAAAAGTCAAACTGTCTTTATTTGAAGAACTATAAGAATATGTGCATAGGAAATCCTATGTAGTCTATAAAATAAAACTACTAGAACCAACAAATAATTTTATAATGTCACAGGAAATAAGACCCATATAACAATTAATTGTCTCTATATAATACACACATACATGCACACATATAAACAATAAAAACTGGAAAATAAGATACCATTTACACAGCAACCCGAAACATGAATTCAATTGAAATAGTCATATCAAAATTTTTCTAAGTCTCTACATTTAAAATCATTGTTGAGAGAACTTAAAGAAGACCTTGCAAAACTGAAGAGATATGCCTTCAGTCTTTAAGTGTTAATACTATTTCTCTTCAAGTTTATATTTTAGCAACTATGCTATGGCTGCATTGTGGCCTACAGTAATTATAAGAAAATATAGACTGTTTTACATATCCTATTTCAGAGATGTTGAAATGTAATCAAAATGTACCTTAGAATGTATTTATTATGGCAATAGCTAGTATTTATTGAGTATTGATGAAATGACAAGAATCATCAGCATTTTAGATATATCACATATTTAATTTTTTCAATAAACTTGATTTTATTCATATTTTACACATAATGAAACTGAGACCTTTGGTCATGCAACTGGAAATGGACAACTTCAAGTATAAGCAATCTGTCTCCAGAGCTAGAACTATAAACCATCACATTATATTTCTTAAGTCTAACAATCTAGATTTTCAAGAAGAAGACCTCATTTCCATTACAAGATTCCCAAGTGTTTGGTTCCAGTGTCATAGAACATATGTATATTACTCAAACCATATGTAAATTACTCAGTAGGTCATAACATTCTCAAACCTGAAGAAAATGAGCTTGTGAGTTATTTGCATGTCTTAAAAATTTTTTATTCCTCCAATTCAATACAGTTCTCCAAATCATAAAGTGATTGTTAGAAAGGCACACACATTTATATTTAGACTTGGATTATGCATAATATTGATTGTAAAACATAGCAATTCCAATTAAATTTATTTGTATATAAATAGGAATAACAATAATTAAAAAACACTGACAGGCAGGAACAAATCTTAAAATCATATGATTTTTGTTCAGAGAGGTTTGGCTGTTTAAAATTTGAGCCGAGCAAATGAATGTTATATTTTTAGTGCCTATTATAACCAAGTATTAGCATCATCCAACAAATACTGTGAGAAAATTTCAACTTCCTACAGCTATAGCTGCATAGAAATGGAGAAAATATAGTTTAAGGAAGCTTTTCAGCACAGATTGTAACAGCAGGAGTGTTTTTGTTCATTGTCATTTTATGTAGCAGGATATGATACTATCATAAATTATAAGAAATGAAAAATTATTTTCATTTTACCATAAAAATTTAATCTAAGGGAAACAAGCTGTTCTTTAATACATAGTAGAAGGCAATCTATTTATCACCAAAGATATCTATCAAAATTAATCTCAATTAGTCTCATAAATCTGACACTTTATAAACTTGTAATTGAGACAATAATCTTCTGATATAATTTTAAAAAGTTAAGTGATTTGGAATTTGTATAGCATGGCCTCAGCAAGAAAGGAATATTTTAGATATGCTATGCAAGAATGATTATCAATTACAAAAATGTATTTAGGTTATTACATGTTATATAAACAATGGCATTTGTGGAATATGATAAAAGCCAAATGAAAAAATATATAACCTCTAGTGGAAAGCTGCATAATTGTAGTTACTCCAACTAATTAACCACTAATGCCCACATACCCTGGCAAAAGCCAAAGCATTTGGCAGCACAAAATATTGGCAATCCAAAGTTATAGGTTTAATCCTGTCATTATTAGTGACAGCTTACTTACTGTCTGATTGATTGTAGACCTAACTCAACTCTTTTCTCACCCAGAGGCTGCAGGTCTCTACTAATCTGTATTGCTGATTATCAGCCATTTTACTTCTAAAAGGATGGTATTACTGTTCCAAATTTATTACTCTTTGAAGGGGCTTCCTACTAGATGTGACAACTTCACTATTAAATAATTATGGTGCAAATGTCACTGCAAGGACGAGGGTGAGAGACAATGGGACACTGAAGGGGAAGAATAATGAAAGAGACAAGAATGTGAAGGATCAAAATATTGGCAAGGCAATATTATTTAAAGTAGAGTAAAATCCATTAATTTATTACAACAAAGAGATGAAATGTATACCATGTCTCATGGAGAGAGTACTGAGTTCATCAGTACGTTTCCTCAATAATAATGACTTTTACTAATTTAATATTTAATATGTATCAGCGATAATGAACAAATTACCTATCCCTCATGTTATGACTTGGATGTTATACTATAGATAATGAAAAGCCATAAAAATATTAGAGCAGACAGATAAGCTCAAATTTGTGATTTTTAAGAGTATATTACAGTATCAAGTTTGGTGATTGGGAAGCAATGATGATCTGGAGAGACCAGGAAGACTGTTTTCACTAATAATAAAGAGAGCAAATAGAAGTTTAGCTATGCATTCAAAGAACACATAAAATGCCAGTGTTACTGGGATGGAAGTGGAGAGTGGAAAAAGCAAGTGATAACATCAGAAGGTCATAATGGGAAATATAGACCATTAAGGACTTTGGTCTTGATTCTGACATGGAATGTGACTGATGGTTTTGTCTAGAGGAGTTTCATGGTCTGACATACATTTCAAGAGGATACTGTTGATGATATGTGGATAAAAGACAGTTGTCTTAGGAAAAAACAAAAGAAAAACCAGTTAGAAGTCTGTGGCCCTTAAACCAGGAAGAGGAACTCCTGCCCTGGGCACTGCTCTTACCCTTAACTTAGTGAGAAGCCTGCAGAGCAGAGAAGGTGTCTCCACCTCTCACCACACAGAGTTCACATCCCTCTTGCCATCCTCTAGGTGTTTGGAACCCTGGAGATCCTCATCTATCATGACTGTTTGCTCCATTTTCCTTTTAAGGGCAGAATGGTCCACTGCTCCATGGAAGGCTGGCTTCATGGATATACAATCTGTGCACTGGCACAGGGATTGGCACTTAGAAGGGTCCCTCATTTGATTTAATGTGTTTCTGTCACTGTTTTAAATTTTTTAAATAATTTTACCTTTGAGTTTGTGCTTCAAAGTGAAGTTCAAAGGAATAATCAAGCTTGTACATTAGCAAAGGAGATACATACAATCTGCATGTAAGTCATTCCTTGCCATCAGAATCATATGTAGATTTCAGGATAACCCTATGGATACAAAATTTCAGGAGGTCTGCAATGCTCAGGAATTCAACAAGCTGCATTCTGTATTGAGGATACAGAAATCTGTTACATTCATCACTGCATAAGGGGCAAATGGAGGGGAGCTGAGAGCCACAGAGGTCATGTTCTTAGTTCAAACAAGAACTTGTTTTGCTTGTAGAAATAAAAAAAATGGCATTCAAAAACAAAGACAAAAACAAACAAACAAACAAAAAAAACCCAAACAACCAAGGAACTCTATCATATGCTTTCTTACTTGTGTTACTTTGTGTATTAGCTAACCACTTACGTGGAAAAATGGCAACATAGAAACAATAAACAAATAGCAACCCATAGTTTCTTCTCCTTCCAGTGTCCTCTTACTTAAAACTAAGCTGAAGGTAGGCAGGGTTGATGAAATATGCACATGTTAAAGTGAAAGGAAAAGAGTTGAATTAGTATATGTAGCATTTCCACTATTTTGGTAAGAACAAAAGGCATATGCATATACAAGCTCAAACAAGAACTGTAATTTTGCTGATTCTGAACACAAGAACAAATGTTCCATTTGAACTTAAAAATGGCATTGTACAACATAAAGTTGAATGGTAAGACCTATGTTAATAGAGAATATTAATTTCTCTTTATTTAGATTGATGTTAAATAGCAAATAGCAACATGACAAGTTGAGAGACTGTAGAAGAAAACTATTTATATATATCTATAGATATAGATATATCTATCTATATAAATATATATAGATAGATAGATAGATAAGTGCTATATCTATCTATAGATTATATATACAGATTTTATATATATAAAGATTATATCTAAATTATATATAATTTATATATATAAATCTTTATAGATGATAGATAGATGGATAGATAGATGATAAATAGATAGATAGATAGATAGATAGATAGATAGATAGATAGATGATAGATAGATAGATAGATAGATAGATAGATGATAGTGACTTTAATAGCATTTCTTTTTTCCCCCTGGTTTTTAAATAAGGTGTTTAGTGTTCTAATTTTGCACTAAAATTCACAAATTATTTACCCCACCTCCCTGAGTATATTCATTGTAAGTCTGAGATGTGGCCAATAAATGCTTGTGTTCAGAGGATTTGAATTAAATGCAAATGTTTGATTGTCTATTTACTAGTATGAAAGCCTTCATGTATAAGACAGAGTAGGGTGATGGGTAGGTAAGAAGAGAATGAAGTAGGTTAAAAATTGGAAGCTAGGGGCCCAGGGAAACATCTTGGTTCTTCTTTTATTACTATATTATATTTAACCATTTTTAGAATGTTTTAAACTTTAAATATTTAGATATTTTGTATGTGGGCTTCTACTTGTACTCTTACCCTGAGCCCACAAATGTTCAAGATGGAATCCATTGCAATAGTCCATATAAGAAACGATGGTTGCATAAACTAGAATGATGAGAAGGGACTGGATGTGTTTTTAAAGTAAAATAACTATTTTTCATACTGATTGAATGTGCAGTTCCAAGAAAAGCAGATATCAACAGAAACTCTAGGCATTTTAGCCTGAGTTATGGAAGTATGGAGGTGTGTGGGTATAACAGTTTGCTTATGGATATTTGGGTTTTTTCCCCAATTTTTGGTGATTAGAAATAAAACTACTCTATGTTTTCATGTATAAGATTTTGCATGAACAGAAGTTTTTATTTCTCATAGATAAATACCAAGGAGTTAAAAAACCTGGTTATATCTCAAGTACACTTTTAAGTTTATGGAAATTTTCAAGAGAGCTGTATCATTTTTCATTCCCACTGGAAAGTTGTAAGGGCTCTTGTGCTCAGCAATATTGTTAGCATTTAGTAATGCCAGGATTTAGTTTCCATTTTTATTTTTATCATTCTAAGGGGTGAGTAGTGTATCTCATAATGATATTAGTGTTGCTTTTCCTTAATGACTATTGAAATGAAATATCTCTTTATATGCTTATTATGCCTCTATCTATCTTCTTTGGTGAAATATCTGCTTCTATCTTTTACCAATATTTTTTGTTTTATTTTCCAATATTTTCTTCTTTATATATTTAGAATACAAATTCATTGTCATGTGAGGTTTTGAAACACCTTCAAATTTGTGGCTTGTCTTTTTATTTTCCTAAAAGTGTCTACCAGTGAACAAGACTTCTAAAGTTTGATAAAGTTCCATTTATCAGTTTATCTATTTATAGACAGTGCTTGAGGTTTTTGTATCAAAGGTTAAGGATAAAGATATTACTTAGGAATAGTCAATATAATGATTGCTATAAGTCTATAATACTGAGTGAAATTATCTAGGAAAATTGTAAGGATAAAGAGTATATAGGGGGAGAAAAAGTAAGTTTACAGCTGTTCATATGAAAAAATATATAATAAAAGAATAAATAATTATACAGGAATAAATTAATTCTTGTACTCAAAACTATAGATCTACTTTTGCCCATCATTGTAGCTACTGTTCCTTAGAATACTCCAAATTTTACACATGAGAAAGATCAACTATACCCACAAGGAGATATAGATGGATCAGTTTGTGAAATAAGAACTATGAGAACTGTATGAAAGCCACTTAGTGGAATTGTTTCAGAGACGAGAGAGTGATCAACTCTGTCAAAATTCTTCAAAGTCAAGGGAGGTGAACCCTAAGAGTTGATTTTAGAATAACAATGAGGTGACCAGTTGTGACTTTCAACAACTGTAAGATTGTGGAATGCTGATAACAAAAGCTTGATGGAGTGTTAATTCTAGAGGATATCCAGAAGATAAGTGCTATCAATGTTTTTGAGGATTTTTCTTCTTATGTAACAACAAAAAGAGTAAGCTAAAGCTTGTAGGGGTGGAATCAAGGAGATTATTTTTAATCTGAGATGGAATATATCATGCTTTTATGCTGCTGATAATGGTACAATAGAAAGGGAAAAAGGTAATTATGTAGGAAAGAGGAAGGATATATTAAGCAGTTTATCCAAAATGTGACAGGAAATAGATCTGTATGTACATAGAAAGTTTGATCTTATAAATGAGGGTGTAGAGGGAATCAAGGCTGATATCAAAGATGAAATGCTAATTGCCCTGACTTATGATGTAAATGCTTCTCTCCCACCTCTGTAAACCCTTTTTACGCCAAATCTATACCACGCCTCCCAAGACCCTTACCCAACTTGACCCAGCATAAAAGGAGTGCGGGGCTCTTGTTCTGGGCTCAGAATTTGGAGTTTGTCTCCTCTGGGCCTGTACACGTAAATAAAGATCGTGCTCCTAACCCCTCAGTGTCTGGTCGTTTCATTTTTCCATAACAAGGGCACTAGATCATTCACTGAAATACGAGTGCAGGCAGAGAATGTGGACACAGATCTACAGATACGTTGGTAGATGTATTCCTAAAAACATGTGAAAGTGTTCAGATAGTGTCTGTTTTTTGCTTGTCTGTCTTCAGGAAAATAAGAAACAAATTATTGAATCAAATATCTCCTTTAATCGTGACTTTTATGTTCCTATTATTGCCACATCATTAGGTATTAATTTGACAAGTTCTCTTTCTTGGGTATATTCTTCCTTGAAATCTTCAAATGGTTGCTTGTTTTATTTTAAAATATTTTGAAGATTAGATAAACTATCTATCATTTCCATGCATGGTTTGGAGTTCTAAAACATTCCTGATTCTAGCTCAGGGATCGCCTAGTCCTAAATGTGCTTATTTAAAAGTAAAATAACTTAATTTTCCCAGTCCCTTCTCATCCCTCCAGCAGCCTTACTTCATGGAACTAATCAAATTTCCCCACCCAGGTTATATCTCTGTTCCAGTTCTGACAACAAAATCGCCAGTTTCCAGGAGTCATAAGCAATAGATAATAATAGTGCCAATCTTCAATGCTATCACTGTAGACTAGGTTTGTCATTGTTCTGACATTGCAGTGTACAGAAATAAATCACTGCCACCAAGATATATGTAAACCAAATCTGGAACTTTCAGATCACATTAACTTTCAATCTATTCCCCAGACCACTCCCCTTCAGCTGTCTTGGAACAGCAGTGACTAATACAGAGGTACCTCTATTTACCTGGATATAACTAGGTTAAGACAACTTTTGTTTTCTAAGAATTTGTCAAAGAGACAAAAGTGTGACTGAGATACCAAGAAAATAGCGCTAAATAATTGGAGATAGTGCCATGTAAATTATTTGGTAACTGCTTGGAATATCATTGATACTTTAATATATACTCAATAAAATAAGTTCATTAATACAGAGGATAAATTATTAATACAAAAACCCAAAGTCTTAAACATGATGGTTCCTTTTTTAAAAATTATTCTATCAAAGATCACATTATCATGATGAACTGAATGAAATACACAAAAAACAAAAAAATAGATTTCCCTCCTGGAAAGCATATTTTCTGGTTATATTTGTTTCATACTAACTCCCTATCTAGGAAATTCAGAAGTCTGAAAAATGTATTAAATATCTGATAATCCATTTAGTATAGAAATCCATTTGACTTTAACAAAGTATTGCTCAAATTTATTGGACTTTTATTTTTTTGTAATATCTCCATTATGATCCAGCTATCTATCATGTATTTCCCAAAGAATAAGGGTCTCTTTGCATACACATTACAATTGCTAATCTAAAAACATTGTAAATATTGTAGGGTCAAAATATTTAAGATTAGAATGTTTTATATACTTTTAACAGTAATTTTGGAACTTAGTTTATAATGGAGGTAAAGCAGGACATTGGCATTTAGATAGAATACACAAAAGTCAAAGTTGTCTGTCTAGCCTGAAGGGCTGTCCAGTATATAGTTAGAAAGTAAGAAATATAAAAATAGTTGCTTTTGAGGAAGTTGTAGAATTAAAAGAATTGTCAATGATTAAATGGAGTGAGCCCTATAGTTTTAAAAATGAGGGGTTTTATTATTTGTTGATGAAAATAGAACAGTAAAATTAAATAGCTTAATCTAGAGTTTGTCAAATATAAAGTGAGGCAGAAGTTATAAAAATATAGAGAAGATTTGGGGTGTTTTCATAATATATAGTATCAATTGGGGAAATGGAATACAAGGCTCACCTCCCATCCCACCACAAATTCTCCCTAGGAAACAAGGAGTGTCTTCACATACCCACAAAATGTTGTTGCCTTTCTGCTGTTCTTAACCTTTAAGATGTTGATTCTTTGACATCAGAGAGAGCAAATGCATTTATATGAGATGAGGCTCTGGTATATTTTCTAAGTCAAATTAACAATTCCCTGGACGCACATGTACATACACTATGATATTCAAATGATAATAAGAAAAGTACAGTCATTAAGGAGTTCCCTAGAAAATAGAGCTAGCAGTAATAAAGGAATCTGAAATTGTGAAATTACAGGAGCAAAATGAGAACATTGATTGTTTTTCTATGTGGAGTGGGCAGTGGGTACTTAAAGAGATAGAAGGATGAAATAAAATAAAACAGCAGAAACAATGAACTTTTTATTCAGAATGTTATCTGGGTCTGGTAGGCCCCTATAACTCTTTTATTAAATATTAAGTATTATTCAATATGAAATGCATTTATAACCTAACTAAATTAAAGGCATCTCAATACAATTGAGAAATTGAGGCTACTTTTAAAGATTTTGAAGATCTTTCTGATTTAAACTTTGAATTTTATTCACATTGACACTGGATCTGACATAATCAAAAGAACAATATTAAGGGAATAAAAAGAGATATTGACTTATGTCATCAGAAAAGTAATGTTTCAATCTATGTAAAAGTAATAGAGAACATGATTAAGGTTTCTTTTTTTTTTTCACTCAAAGTGGATTGTGGTGAGCAAGAAAAATCTTATAAGTTAACATTTGAAGTCCTAACATAGCTTCCAGATAAAATCTTTCTAATTAGAGAATGCATTATTTTGCCAAATTAGATGAATAGATTCAATACAATTTCTGTGGTTATTGGTTTTTTACTTCTTTGTGTAGATAAAAGATATATTGACAGACACTACTGGAAACGGCAGTATCTGTAGAAAAACCAACTTTGTAACAGGGAGTCTTCTGCAACAGAAGATAGTACCTTCAAACAGATGTTAGATCTTTCTTGGCAGTGAGAGCTTCAAAGCTGAATAAACACACAAAGAGTGGAATGTGGCATCAGCAGTCATTCAACAGTTAGGCATACAGTATATTTACTCACATAATAGAGATTATGTTTCAGGCAGTATAGCACAAAACCTTGAAGGGCTTCATTATTGCTTTTGATTTTGCTGATTACTTATTAACTGACTCTCTTCAGCCACCTGGATGTTCTAAATAAACAGAATCCACTTATATTATAAGCAATTATTGACATAGTGATTGAAAAAGGGAATCATTCCAAGAATGTGTTTAGCATGCCCTTGACCATGTGAAACACAACCAATAAGGAGGATAGCTTGTTGAATGAAACCCATTACACTTGATACATCTGCACATGACAGCAAAGTAAAAGATTGCAAACTAATATGATAACTACAAGGACACTCTAATGAAGCATTTTTTATATTTAACTTCTCATTGGACACATTGAGATCATACTGTGAGTATTTTACACCTGTACCTCTCCTAGATCCCACTTAAAGTTAGTTACACTCTAATCACCAGAAACAATATTATAATACTTTGACTTTAGCTAACATACCTAAACTTTAGCTAGCATGCTTCAATGAAGGTTTTAAAAAGTACTTTAGTAATTCTGAAAAACAACATTCTTTTAATTTTTACATGCTTTCAAAACAAAACAAATATAATGAATAACAGCCCTAGGTGATTTTTTACATATCTTTATTCCAGCAGTATTGTTGTGTCCCTAATATGTGCTCTTGCCATTTAGTTAAATGCCTAGGTTACCGTAGAAACTTCCCATGTCCATACACAGCTTTTTTCAATGAGGAAGTACAGTCACATTATTGCTGGGGCATTTCCAAATCCAACTCAACACCATTACCACGAATTACTTCCTACCAACCTTTTTCATGTGCAATGACATAAGAAGAGTACAAGCATTAAGGAAGGAGTTCCAACAGTGTAGTTAATTGCATGGTAACCTCCACATAGCCCATTTTTAATGGTCCTAACCTCCTCCCAGTGAAAAAAGTCACTTTATATGTAGGTCCTCAATTCTCTTTTCTAGTCCTATGGTCCCTGGTAATTGTTAAAAATTAATAGTCTCATTATAGAAAATTATCTCAATAAATCACCTCAATTCCAATAGGTCAGCTATGACTAGCTACTGTTGTATTACCTACAAATGCAGACTTAATGGTGCCAAAATGGCAGCCTTCCCAATAGAATACCCTGTGCCAGCAGAGGAACATGTCAAGTCACTGATGAAATTGTCATTCTTGTATAACCTTTACATTTAAGCTTGAGTCATCCTTTTTTGAGGAGAAATTAGCTTCAAAAATGATACAAAGGAGAACTTTAAAAGAGGACAAATGAATTTAATTTTTTTTTACTTTATGATTCCCTGTATTATAAAGGCTTGCAATATTTCAAATATCATTACAGCTAGCGCATAAGTTCTAGTGTAAAATAAAATCTTCTTAAGAGAAAAATATACTGTATATTTTAATCATTTTTTTTAGACAGTGCAGTGTTTAAAATACAGAGGGCATTCTAAAAGTATAGTAATTTTATAGGCTTGGGAATAAAAGACTATAAGAGAATGTCAAGCTGCAGGTCTCAATGTGTCATTGAAGTAAAATATGATGGATTATTCCTATCAGGGTACTAAAATCTGTGTTCTTTAAGTGAAAGCAATTCTCAAAGTCCAGCAATCAGGCTTTCGTTGGCTTCTTCAGTGTTTAAAGGTGGACACAGTTCAACTGAGAGCAATAATTTTGCATCATCTGCCTTTAGATATAAGAAATTTAAGTCTTTCTGTTAATGGATTGTACAACTGTGAGGGAGATAGACAGGAAATTAGATATTATATAACTCTTCTAAATCTTCAAAAAGTTTTTCCAGTGTTACAGTTGGTTTGCTAGGGGAGATTGGGTCATGTGATATTTTAGTTTTCCTCCAGAGATTTTCATTTCTCACTGAGAATTGTAATTGTGATGCTACATATCATCTTTAATTTTTTTCAAAGTTAGTATGAAAACAAATGGTGGATTTTTCATCCTTATTTTCAATTATCACTTTTTAGAGCCTCCGTGGAGGAAAAATTATGTGTAAGTGTTCTACTCAAAGAATGGATTAAGAAGGTAGGTAAAGAAACCCTTTTAAGAGTTTTTTATAAGGAAAGGAGGAGAAACAGTTTTAAATACATAAGCTAAAACTTTTATAGCCAGGGAATGAATAGTCAACCTCTTTTACTATGACTACTTACCCGTGTTTTCTATTTTTAACTACCTGATTAATCCATCCATCCATCCATCCATCCATCCATCCTTTCATTCATTCATTCATTCGTTCATTCATTCAACAAATATTTATTGAGTGAACAGTGCCTGACAGGACCTGGACTACGTTAGTGAACAGAGCAGGCAGTGTTCTTGCCCTAATAGACCTTACAGTTGAAGAATTAAATTTACTCTAGGAAGGAAGGCAACATTCCTAATATGGGTTGAATCACCTTTCTCTTTTTCTTTATTTCTAGAAAGCATTTAAAGATTCAGCAAACTAGAACCAAAACCTGTTTTTCAGTTACTAATGTATGGGACTCTGGTTTAAATGCACATAGTTTTATTGTAAAAGAAAATGAGGGAAATTCTCTGAGGGTATATGAAAAAAATTGTTGGATGACACAATGTAAGGAAGAAGAACACAAAAGGTCAGATAGGGTCCAATAAACCAGTGTCACTGAAGCTCCAGTAAGTGACCATGTCTGCAGAACCTCATCAGCTAACTACTTAGAATAATAGCATTCTCCTGTGCCCAGAACTTTCCAGCTCTTCCCTGAGAATGCTGATAAGACAAGCTTATACTACTCTGGGTGGCTTACAGTAATTTATGTTTGGAGAGAGCTGAACAAACAGGTTAAAGAGCCCTTAGCTGTGACAGTGGTTAAAACAGATCCAAATTACTCTTTTAGTAGAACATAACTATGATGTTGTGGTGTTCAATTTATGGCTCTGGCACTTGCCAGCTGTGAGCTGTTAGTTGAGTTACTTAACATCTCAGTTCTTCAGTTTCATCAAGTGTAAATGGAGATAAAAATGTCTTGCTAGTAGGGTTGTTGCAAAGAATACACACACACACACACACACACACACACACACACA
>PVJD01003652.1:0-96382 GCA_004026545.1 Mormoops blainvillei | reverse complement strand
CAGTGGAACTCCGCTCTAAACCTGTGATAATAGTGTCTCCTTAAAATCGTTCCAGGAAAGTTTTCAAGTATAACTGCATTCATATTTGCAATGTACAGTTGCTGAGTGAATTTGAAATAGAATTCTAACATAATGTTTTATTATTCACACATACTTTAAGGAAAAAGGCATGTATTACATGTTATTTTTTAGGTATCAGGCACATTTCTCAGAATACTATAAAATAAAACTCTTAATTGATAATAAGCAGGTGATGCATAATCATATAAAATGACTTATATTTAACTTCTATTTTAAATATTTACAATTAAATTAAGAGTTTAAAAATGATAAAATGTGATGCCTTCAGTATACCAAATTTTTGTGATCAGTATTATTATCCTGCACTTTGGCTTAAGAAGCTATGCCTAGTTGGACCCGCATGATGGTATGTGTTCAGTGCTAACAGAACACATGTGTTTACAAAGTTAATTGTCATTTAATGGGTTTATACTGAAGAAAATGCATTCCTCCATTCAGTATTTTTATAATTTTTTTATTGATGACACTATTACAAATGTCTCCAATTCCCCCGACCTCCTTTATTTTAATCAGTCTCTTGAAATAAACTGAGTTGAAATTTATTTTAAAAAGCCAAATAAAACCCAGTTGATTACTTATAATGAAGACTACAATAATTGGAAATTATGATTTCTTCATTGGATTTATTTTACCTATAAACATGATTTTTTTAAAAAAATGATGTATTTAAAAATTGCCTGTGAAATGACCCTTTCATCCATAAGGAAGATGGTGAAGAATTACCTCTCACTGTAAAAAAATATGGTTGAATGGAGAAACTATATAAAATGAGGGTTTTTTTTTAATATTAGATATCAGGAGGAACAAGGCTGTGATTCCTGAGCAAGGAAACTGAGGAGGCGAGCTGTGCAATCTCCCCAGCTCTCTGTGTAGAGCTAATTTCTGGACCACAGTGAAGGGAAGAGAATTCACACAAAGTCTGGAAACATTGGTGATTGGAGGAGACACAGATCAGAATATGGAGAGATGAAGGGAGAGAGATTTTGTAGCTCAGACCATATCAAAGAATCACACAGGTGCAGAGAAAGAGATCCAGAAATCTGTTTATGGTTTCCCTAGAGACTTTGACTGAATAATAACCTGCATATGCACAGAATAACAATTGAGGAAAGCAGGCAAAAACAAGTCAACAGCATCCGGAATGATCCAAGTTCGCAAAGGCCAGAGAGGAGACCTCAGTGAAACCAGGAGGTACTAAGTGGAGAACACAGAAAAACCCTTGAGATTCTTGGATTTGTGAGTTTATAGTTTCAAACAAATTTGGAATGTTTTTAGTCATTTTCCATTTCAATTTTGTTTCTATCTCTCTTCTTTGTGTCTTCCTGGGATTCCAAATATGTGTGTGTGTACATGTGTATTTGTATTTATTTATATATGATATATACCATGTATTTATATATGATTTTATATGTATGTGTGTACATATATTTATTTATTTATTTATAAATGATATTGTCACTTAGTCCACTAAGGCTATCTATGCTTTCTTTTTTAATCTCCTTTTTCTCCGTACTTTAAGTTGCAAAATTTTATTTCTGTGTAAAATGTCACTTAAAAAATAAAGGCAAAACAAAAATAATAACATAGCAGGTTAATTAGGAATTTTTTCAAGAAACATAAGGTGACAACATATATAACTTATTAGCACAAATTTAGTATTAATCAATTAAAGAAGACATAAAGTCATTATAATAAAAGCATAAAAAATGACCTCATATTTTTCAATTGCCACTTCAATTTGAAAAGAGGGGGAAAGGAAAGAAGGAAGAAAAGAAAGAGAGAGGAGAAAGGAGGAAAAGAGTTGGTAAGGAAAAGGATGGAATTAGGAATAACTGCATTTGTGGAGTTTTTTACTTACTGGATGGGTGCTAGGGATAAAAGAGATCATTTGAATACAGATGAATCACAGAATGATAAAAAGGAGATAGGCTTTGGGGTGTTAGGAAAAGAGGGGTTAGTGGAAGGTGGAATTCTATGCAGAGTATTTATTTTTTAAATAAATGTTTATATTATAGAGGCCTTTGAAGCTTATGACAAAATTGAGAAGGTGCAGAGATTTCTCATAAATACTCTGTCCCCACATATGGATAGCCTCCCCAGTTATCAATATCACTCACCAGGATGCTTTACCAAGGAGGAACCTACATTGACACATCGTTACCATACAAAGTTTATTGTTTACCTGCTTCCTTAACATTTACTCTTGGTACAGGATATTCTATAGGTTTCTATAAATACACAGGATCTAGCACAAATAATGCCTTTTTTTATTACAAAATCTTTTATCACAAAATCATAAGCATGTAATTCTGTAACATAACAATATCATTTAGTTGGAATCATAAAGCATGCAGCCTTCTCAGATCAGCTTCCTTCACTTAGAAATATTAATTTAAGGTCCCTCCATGTCTTTTTAATGGCTTGAGAAATCATTTATTTTTAACATTGAATGATATTTCATTATCTGGGTACCAGTTTATTTACCCATTCGCCTACCAAAAGACATATTAGTAGCTTTCAAGTTAGGCAACTTTGGCAAAGTTTCTATAAACACTTGTATGCATTCTTCTGTGTGCAATTAAGTTTTCAACTCTTGGATTAATAGCAAAGAGTGTGATTTCTGGGTTCTATGATAAAAGTATGTTTATTTTTGTAAGAAACCACAAAACTATCTTCCAAAGTGACTGTGCCATTTGCAATCCCACTAGGGATATATGAGAGTTCTTGTTGCTCCACATTCTCTGCCGCATTTTAGTGTTGCCAGTGGCCTTGATTTTGGCCATTCTAATAAGTGTGTAGTGGAATGGCACTGTTGTTTCAATTTACATTGTCCTGATGCCATGAGATGTGGAGGATCTTTTCAAATGCATATTTGCCATCTGTATATCTTCTTTGGTGAAATGTTTGTTAATATAATTTTTTACTTTCTTATCGTTGTTGAGTTTTAAGTGTTTTTGTATATTTTAGTTGACAGTCTTTTATTGGACCTACCTTTTGCAAGTATTTTCTCCCAGTGTGGTTTGTCTTTTTATTCTCTTGATATTGTCCTTCACAGAGCAGACATTTTTAATTACAATTTTTTTTTCATGGATTATACCTTTGGTATTATATCTAAGGAGGCATCACTCTAGGTGACGTTTTAGAAGTTTTATAATTGTATGTGTTAAATTTAGATCTATGGTCTATTTTGAGTAGATATTTCTGAAGACGGTTAAGTCTGTGTAGAGATTTATTTTTTGCAAGTGGATGTCTAGTTGTTCCATCACTGATTGTTAAAGAGACTATCTTTGCTCCATTGTATTGACTTTGTTCCTTGATAGAGATAACTTTACCTATATTTTTAGACCATTTTCTGTGCTCTCTATTGTTCTGTCTATTTGTCTGTTCTTTCACTACAATTCCATACTACCTCATTACTGTAGCTATATAGTTAATCTTGATTTTGGGCAGTGGCAGCTCTCCAACTTTGTTCTTCTTTAATATTATGTCAGCTCTCTTGGAGACAGTTGCCTGTTCATATTGACTTCAGGATCAGTTTGTCAATGTTCACATAAATGGCTTATTGGGATTTTTATTCTGATTGTATGAAATCTATAGATCAAATTGAGAAAAACTGACATCTTCACAATACTGATTTTTTCCATTCATGAACAAAGAATATATCTATTTATTTAGTCCTTTGATTTCATTCTTTAGGTTTGTAGTTTTCATAAAAAACAGGTCTTGCATATAATTTGTCTGATTTATAGCTTTTAATTTTGGGGGTGTAATATAAATATTTTTAATTTTATATTTTACTAGTTTACTGCTGATATATAAGAAATCAATTGATGTTTGTGTATCAAATTTGTATTCTGCAACCTTGCTGGAATTATTAGTTCCAAGAGTTGTTTTGTTATATTTTTAATAGATGATGATGTCATGTGCAAACAGATAGCTTATGTGTTTCTTCCCATCCATATGCTTTTTATTTCCTTTTCCTGCCTTGTTGCATTAGCAAAGATGTCTAGTTCTATGTTGAAAAGGAGTGGTAAGGGTGGACATTCTGAACTTCTACCTGTTTTTAGTGGGAAAGCTTCAAGTTTCTCATCATTAACTATGTTTGTTAGCTATAGGCTTTTTTATAGATAGTCTTTATCAAACTGAAGAAATTTGCCTTCATTTCTAGTTTATTGAGAGTTTTTATTATGACTGGACATTGCATTTTGTAAAATGTTTCTCTGTATCATGTAATTTTTCTTTTTTAGTCCTTCGATGTGATGGATTATGTTGATTGATTTTCAACTGTTAAACCAACCTTGAATCTCTGATATAAATTCCACTTGGTGGTGATATATAATTATTTATGTACATTACTGGATTAAAGTTCATAAATATTTTGTTGAGGATTTTTTCATCTATGCCCTTGAGAGATATTGATCTCTAGTTTTCTTGTAATGTCTGGTTTATTTATAAGGGCAAGTGATACATAAAAAATATCAAATAAGTTCAAATAAGTGTAAGAAACAACATAAATATGTGCCATTTTAAATTTATAAAATATATTCTGCACATTTCTCCACGAGTTCATAGGTAATATAACGGTTAAGTTAGCACCTTTTCGATGTGTTAGTGGACATCTTTCTTGTGATTATCTGCATTGTCTTCTGGTCTATATTGTCTATGCTTTATTGAGATACATGTACTGCTGACCTCATAAGATTGTCATCAAAAGAAAAATAAGATCAATATTGTGAAAGTACTCCCAGCACAGAAAAAGAAAAATATTATGTAAATGTAGTACATGATTGCTGTTAGCATTATTATCCGTTAGAAAGCAAATATGTTTCATCTAAGAGTTGTGTAAATGAATAACTTTAAAAAAGTTATTAAATGTTTCACTTAAGCAAACATTAAATAAAGGTTTCAGTGCACCTTTCATTATGAAATATGAGAATAGCTAGGAATTTTACTTGCCTCACTTGTCATACTGTGCTTACATGCTCATTACCTCCTTCTGTATAATGACTTTAATATATGTTTGCATAGTGGTTTCCATTTAAAAAGTTCTTACACTAATTGACTAGTATTTTTCAACATACACAATATCTTAATAAATGTCAATAAACTTTATATGCAAGATAATGGGACAAGGGGTCCTTTTCTTAGCTTACTTATAAATATAAATAAAATCATAAAATGTTAGTTATTTTAGATTGCATAGTCAGTGGCAGAGCTAAAATTACAACTCAGATGTCTAGCTTTCATCATCTACATCAGTGTAGTTCTTAAACTTACAGAAATTGGAAACCTTGCTGGGCATTTTTTTTATGCTTTAGAAGCCTACCTTCTGTAGTGATATTGAGGAAAATCAGAGATGACAGATCAGATATAAATTACACATAAACATAGTCATCATACTTTCTTCCCTAGAAACAAAGAAATGACTCATAGAGGCCATGTTTTTTGGAAAATGGCTTTAAAATTAATAGCATAATCCATTGTACACAAAAATGTGTTCAGGCAACACTTGAGTTCACTTAGAATTTTATTGGCATGTAAGATAAAAATGAGGCCCACACATTATTTTTAAAGCTATTTTTAAAAAATAATGATATCACAGAGCCTGTAATATGTTCATTTGTAATAGGACTATCTCAAAGATGAACTTAGTTTGTCATATACCACCCCCCAAATATTTGACCATAGATTCTTTTTCACAAAAAATCTATTTAACACCAATGGTTGTCTGGTATGAAATGAATGTTTGCATCCTTCCAAAATTCACATGTTGAAGCCTAATCTCCATAGTGCTTGGAGGTAAGGTTTTGGGGAGATATTTAGATAATGTGGGTGGACTCCTCGTGAATGGGTTAGTGCCTTCATGAAAAAAGACACAAGAGAGATATGTTGGCCACATGAGATTATAGAAAGAAGATGCCTATCTACAAGCCAGGATGTGGGCTCTAACCAGAACTTGACCATGCTTGCACTGTGACTTCCAGCTTCCCAAACTCAAACGTAAATGCTCATTATTTAAGACACACAATCTAGACTATCTTGTTAAAGGAGCCTAAACTAAAACATCTTTACAACGTAATTTACACTAAATATTTTTTAGACTGAGTATTTATAAGGTATGAGGATATCTATTCTATTTAGAGTAGGTTATTATATAGTGATAAGAACTAAATTTAAAGTTGAAGTACTAACGTTTCATTTGTCAACCTTTGCATTTATTATTCAAAAAGTTGAATATTCAAGTTCTTTTATTTTTTAATTAAAAACAATGGGAATATGTTTAAAACTATGATGGTCTCTTATAGTCATGTCTATAACCTATGTACTGATGCTAATTGACAAATACTTAAAGAGAGTGATCATTTTACACAACATTTACTATCTTGATTGGCCATTTGTTCCCCAAATGTAGTGCACTGGAATGCTATATAGAACTATTAAAGACAAGAACTTCTGACCTAGTACTTTAGAAATAGAACCTAGAGACTTAAAAAACAAAACAAACAAATGAGAAAACCCCAAATGTGTAAGTAATTGTGTTGAGTTTAGAAACCACAAAATCTGAAATTTTGTTAATGTTATTTTGCTAAAACATTATGTATGTTTTTCCTCATATATTTTTAAACAAAACAATGTTATGTATATTTTGATAAAATTATCAAATGGGAAAGCAAAGCAAATCATTCTCTACTTTCTAAATCTGTCTGTCCCTTTTTATCACCTTCAGGATTCAAAGGTTTAAGTCAAATAAAAATCGGGTCACTTTGTTTTCTCAGTCATCTCTTCTTTCCACAATTTCTCATCAATCAGAAAAGTTTTCTTCAGCTGTCTATAAAAAAAACAAACAAACCTGTTTATGTCATCTCCTTTTTTGTGTGTGAGAAATTTGCCATCTCATCTATTCCTAGGGTCATAGTGAGAGGCAACCACACATTGATGTTTCTCTCCCTCTCTTTCTCCCTCCCTGCCCCTGTCTAAAAATAAAACAAATAAAATCTCTTTAAAAAAAAAGAAGTTTCCAAAAGGAAACAAAAAGTAAATGGTTTTTTTGTGTGTGTGGAAAACATAATCAGGAAAAGAGACAGTTCTTGACAAATTATCTTTCCAGAATAAGTAGCCATTCTCCAGTATCAAACAAATTCAACTTTCTCTGTAAAATCTTCTGTAACCACTCTGTATACTTCATGTCTTTATTTCCTTTGCATTCTGGTAGCAAGCTGTGATTTTCTTCTTACCTCACATTTCACTTCTCATGACTATCTCACTAAAGGAATTTTGTGGCTCTAACCTGTATCTGTATTTGTTTTGTACATAGTTCCACATTATGTGTAGTTGGATTTTAGAACATACTGTCCATTGGAAGAAATGCAAATTTGTTCTACTTTTAAGTGACATTGAATGAAATGAAAATAACTCTTTAGGCTAATTTCCATTTGTATCTATTTTGTTTAACTTCGAATAATTTGGTTATTTTTTATATCTTTATAAACACTTTATTTGTCCCTAATCCTATTTATATTTGTTGATTTGAGCTTTCAGTGGATAACATCCTGAGCAAAAATAATCAAGAAAAATTTTCATTTATTGTCATCACTTCTCTTATTGAGTTCCACTTGGTTTAGCTTCTTAGTTTTTCTCTATAACTGTCAAAGGACCAAGCCTGACATGGTTTGAAAGGAGGCACATAGAGACTAAGACATATTTAGCTTAATCTCTGGTTGATTAACATCAATTTTCACATTTAAACCTAAGTATAAAATTCAAATACAAAAGAGGTTTAGTTTGCTGTTATATACATGAAGCATCAAGAGTTTAAAATATTGAACAGGAATGTATGCAAGTCACATGCTAAGAGGAAATTCAGTGTGAATTTTTCTTTATAACAGTATGATAATATATTATTTAAATATATTTGACTCACTCCATCGTCTATGCATCTAATAGGTTTAAGTTCTTACATGTCCATTCTAGACAGTGTTCTAACAGGTGTACAAGGAACCAGATGTAAATGAGAATTTGTTGTATGGAACTGCTAAATATATATTTCACTAGAGAGGTGAGAATTTCTTCAATTAATGTTCATAATAGTCATATGTTTTAATTCTATCCTGGGAAAAACTAATTCTTCAGAAAGGGGAAAAGCCAATATAAATATTTACCAAGGGCTAATCAAAAATAACATCACTTCTGCCATTTATAGAGTTTTCATGTACTAACTTGTGAAATAGGGTTTATTACCACCTTCTACAAATGAGAAGGTGAAGTTGATAAAACTAAGTCAGACAACTGATGAGAGATTGCAAACCTGGCCAGACAAGATACAAGACCTACACATTTTTCATTGTGCCATTCAGTATACATTTAAGCTCACATTGAAAGATTTTGAAATTTTTGTTCTCATTGATTTATATATTTGTTACCTGGTCATTCCCTCCACAATTGCACCAAGACTCCAGTGTAATGGATTCCTTGCCTGTGAACCAGTAAAATGTGCATTCACATTTCCTTCTGTCTTTCCCAAGTGAAAGTTAAAGCAAGTTTGTTTTCTCTGACAACTTGCCTTAGAGTATTAGAAAAGTCCTACATCACCTCACATATTAGAAGAGTGAGAGAAAGGTCTCTAAAATGAAACAACCATGTATACCCACTTTTTTTCACACATGACCACTTGCACAATGTTTCAGTCTGTGATGTGATTAGTAAAAAGTATTAATGAACAAGGCTACAATCATTTACATTTTTTTCTCATGAAACAAGAAGTTTTAAGGAGATTAAGTTAGGAATGTAGCATCTCAAATACATCAAATACAAGCCTCCTCTATCTCTGCTGTAAATCCTTAGTTGTTGTCTTTGCCTCATAAATTTCCCAAATTGTATACTCAAAAGTGGAAATCTAAGTTGTAATACACTTAAATTTTAAATTTAAAAAGTATTTGGTTGAATATGTAAAATTATTAAAATAGTCAATGTCCTAGAATTTGACCTGAATATTACAAATTACTTTTCAGACTGACTTTACAAAGTAACTATCAGTGAATGATATTTTTGTGATATTCTTGAAATATTTTGTTACCAAAATAAATTAAATAAAAAAATATTTTTTGCCAAATCAATAATTGACAAATTATTTCTCATGTTTGTTATATAATTGTATTATATATTATTTATTTTATGGCATCAAATTATTAAATTATATAGAAGGTATTACATTTTACCTGTTTAATTTAATATCATCTTGGTGAATATTAAGACTTCACAAAACTTTTTTAATATCCTTGACCACGCAGAAGTTATTTTGTGGTGTAGTAATTTATTGTAACTTTTGATTTTCCCTTAACATTATGTATGAGTGCAGGTACTTGGTCTATGTTTCTCACAGTTTATCTTCAATATCTAGTTCGGTACCTGTCTCTTAGTGAGAGTTTAATAAATATTAATTGAATAATGATTAAATTTTCCTTTTGATTTTTTCCTCATGTATTTTTAAACAAAACAAAGGAGGAAAGGTTGGGGGTGGAGGGATGGAGCTAAAAGGAAAAAGGAATTATGGATATGAACAACAGTGTGGCCCTTGTAGAGGGGAGGAGATATAAGGGGACTAAAGTATAGTGGAAAAAATACAATGAAAAGGACAAAAACAAACCAAATTCTACCTTGAAGCCAAGATGATTTCTTATGTTATATTTAATTTGTATTTGTACGTAAAATATATGCTTTTATATCAATTTTTATTAATTTATGTCAACATTCTCTTTGGGGATTTAGCTCTATAATGTTAAAATTGTGTAGTTAAATTTCTCCTTTTAAAATGAAATATCAGGTGTAGCAACATCATATATTAATATTTATATTGTTAATAATAATGTATTAACATTAATGTACATTATTAGTTTTGTCAGAAGGTAACATAAACGTATACTCCTTTTCTGCTGGTCTCTTTTCTGGCCTGCTGAGGTTTCCGCCATGCCAAACACTTGTTTGAATAGCTTTGTCAGTGATAGATAGTTCTTGAAATCTGTTTCTCTCTTATCTGCTCCCATTTCAAAACCTATTTCCAAATGAGAGTTTCTAATCTTAGTTACTTGGCTACTGGTAAGCCCATGGATTAGGGCAAGGGGCTCATCTCAATCAATAATTCAGATCATTATTTATCTGTTTTTACTCTGTTCACTAATGAGAGTAGTACTTTACTTATTCTTAAATTCATGTAATTTGAGCTCCCTGCTGCTCAAACAGTCTTTTGATTTATCTCTTCTCCTGTGCGGGCACTAGGCTACAGCTTCAAATTATGGGTGTGGGCCTGACCCTGCGACAGCAACCAATGTTTAAATTCCACCCAAGGCCACAACATTGCTGAAGCTTGTATTTTCTCTTTCTTGATTTCAAGCTCATCTTCATATTTTAAAAATATGTTTAAATATTTTATAATTTATTTCTATCTTTTTAAAAATAAAGGGAAGATCATAAATCTGTGTGTTCAATCTTCCATATTTACTTAAATCTTTTTGTTCTAATATCAATATTCAAGATGTCACTGGTAATCTGATAAAAATCTGCTAATATGCATTTACATACCTCAACTTGTACTTTCTTTTAAAATTTTCATCTACATTTCTGCCAAATATGTTAGTAAAAACTGATGAAATACTCAAATCAGTCAGTGAGTTGGGAAGTATAGTTTTAGGCAACTTTCCTACCATTGGCCTGAACTCAATTGTGCTGTAACCAAAATAGCCCAAATAAACAAATGACTGCTAATGCACTTTCATGCCCTAAAAGGCCAAGGGTTAAAAGATATCTGTTCAGACTTTAGATATGTGATCACTCAGATCATGCATGATATAAAAATATCACCTCCCAAAATACAGCATACTACTTTGAAATAAATAAAAGCAGAAGGGGAAAAAACTCTCAATATTGGAAAATTAACACTAACACTGAATGTGTCATAGCTTGTATAAAAAATAGAACTTAGTATACTCAGTAGCAAAAAAATGTGAGTCTAGCCATTGAGATATGGAAAATGGAGAATGTATGTCTTGTTAACAAAACATTCAAAAGGGGGTTGGACAGATTTATCAGAGCCAAGAAAATAAAGCAGCACTTTTTCATGTAAAGCTTCCTTGATCTATTTCCAAATAGCACCAATATATTTGGCTAAGTTATATGGAGATAAATTAGTGTTAATTTGTGCTTACAAAAAATACACAGTGTATTTTAAAAGATAGAAGTGCTGATATTCTATTGCAAAATGTAGTTGCAGTTCTTTTACTTATTTTTTTTCTTTTTTCCTCATATTGAGAATTAAAGGAACATAAATTAAGACAATATTCAAAAAAGAGAAAAATCATGACTGGACTGAAAAGACTCAGAAAAAGATTAATAGATACCCTGATGACTAAATTTAAAGAATTATTGAATGTGCAGTTTGATTAATAAATGCACTAAAATTGCTATGCATATAAAATAATACAATAAATTCTGATGTCTATATTGTGTTTTCATTTTTTTTCTTTTTTCTATAAACTTTGTGTTGAAGTACAATGTGACTTATAGACTATATATGTCATAAGTGTTTAGCTGGATGGATTTTTGACAAAGTGAACATTCATTTGTACTATACCCAGATTAAACATCACCAGTATTTTAGAAGCTCCATGATATTAGGCTTCTAGTCATTACTTCCCACTCACCAGGGAAGACAATGGCCTGGTTTTATGTATTAATTTTTTAAAAATTTATGCACAACTAATTAGTATAACTTTATTGGGGTTAAATAAAACAAATGTATTGTCCCACAGTTCCTATAGGTTAGGAGTTTGAGTATAGTGATCTAGATCCCCTACTCCGGGTCTCACTAAGCTACAGTCAGGGTGTTGGGTATGGCTTGTGATCTCACCTGGAGCTCAGGGTCCTCTTTCATCTAGAAGCAGGACTAAACTCATTGTTTTCTGTCCTTGTACCATGATTTCCTCCATAGTCAGTTCTCAAAATGATTACTTGCTTCTATAAGGCCAGCAGAAGAATCTCTCTACCTTTGATCAACAACGAGAGCCTGGAATCTCTTTTAAAGAGCTCACCTGATTAGGTCAACCTCATACAGTATGAATTTACTTTTGATTAATATTAAGTCAATTTATTAAGGACCTTAATTACATATACAAAATGCCTTTATCATTATCATTTAATGTAACATACTCACAAAAGAGAAATCAAGTCATATTCACATATGAATGTACACCCATGGAAGTGAACTTTGCAGGCCATCTTAGAATTCTCATATCTTCTAGTATAAATTAGGCTTCCTATTTTTGAACATTGTATTACTGTATCATATGATATACAGCCTCTTGTGTCTTGTTGTTTGTTCATTACTGCTTTTTTATGAGATTCTTCCAGAAAATTATGTATACTAATGATCTATTCATTTTAATTTTTATATCTTCATTATTATTATTTCCATCCTGTGAATTATCAAAATTCATTTATCCATATTCTTTTAAGAAAAAAAAGGCTGAAATTCTTCTCTTAACTAACTGATTGTAAAAACAATTGTTTAAAACAATTTATATGTAATTGCATTGTTGGAGCCTTAACATACAGAAATTTAATGTAATTGGCAATAAGTGTGCAAAGGAGGTGAAGAGGGAGAAAAGCTACATTGGGGTGAGCAAATGACACTAAGGAACAACTATAATCCACAGGACCAATGGAAGAGAATCAGAGCTATAAAGGTTAATATAATAAGTACATATGACATATAATTATATTTTCACTGGCTTTCCTATTTTAGTTACTTTAGATGACATAATTACATAAAGTAATAACTGTAGAAATCTATCATTGGGTATATATGAAACAGCATGAAAAGGAAGAATATGGAATAGAGATACGAGTATATAGTTTTGATATATGCTGAATGTAGGAAACATTTTTTATTACAAGATACAAACAGTTTGGACACAAAAGATGGAAAAATTAGATATCATGGGAACAGAAAGAAAAAGAAAACTGAAAGACTATACTAATATCAGGCAAAATAGGCATTAAAATCAACAAATGTTACTAGAAATGAAGAAGGGTGTTTTATAAAATAAAAGAGTCAGTCTTCCTTATGATATGAGAATTATAACACAGTCTGCAATATGCATGAAACAAAAACTAAGAGAAAGGGAAAAATTGGCAATTCAAAAATAATAACTGGAGGCATCAGTGTCACACTTTCAGTGAAGAATAGAACACCTAGCCAGAAGCTTAGAAAGAGGGCGAAGACTTGACCAGCTCTGTAAACCAGCTGATCCTAACAGACACCTATAGAAGATCCACCCAATGACAACAGAATGTACTTTTTTCTTAGGCGCACATGGGACATTCTTCAATATTACCATAAAATAAATTAGGCCATAAAACAAGTCTTAATATGGAAAGATAGGGATCATACAATGTTCATTGTCCTATAATGGAATAATATGAGAAATCAATAAAAAGGAATTTGAGAATATCATAGATACGTCAAAATTTAAAAGCACCCTCTTAAATATTCAATAAGTCAAAGAAAAATCACAAGGGAAATTAGAAAATGAAAAGAATTAAAAACACAACACCCGAAGTTAAGAGATGGAGCAAAACACTGCTTAGGAAGAAATTTAAAGCTGCAAATGTATATTTAAAAAGGATAAAGATCTCAGATAAATGATCTAACCATACACTTAAAACAGGAGAAAAAGAACATACTAAATATAAAGTAAGCAGAAAAAATAATAAAAATTAGAGTATAAATTAATAAAATGGATAATAAAAATGAAGAAAACCCAGCAAAACCCAGTTATTTGAAAGATCAACAAAATTGATACCTTTCCAGCTAGATGACCAAAAAAAAAAAAAAAGAGAGAGAGAGAGAGAGAGGCAGAAATGTATATGTATAAATTACTTACGGCAGGAATGAAATAGAGGGCATCACTACTGACCTCCTATAAACACAAGGAATCATAATGTAATATTATGATCAAGTGCATTTCAAATAATTACATAATGTAGGAATTTTCTAGAAAGGTAGAAGCTATGCAAACTGAGTTAAGAGGAAATAGAAAATTAGAGTGAATCTTTAAAATATTTAAAATTGAATCTTGAAAATGTTTAGATCCCCCAACAGAAACCATGCGCACATGGCTTAACTGTGAACTCTACTAAATATTTTTAAAAGACATGACTAATTTTTCTCAAACTCTTCCAAGAACTAGAAATGCAGGGAACACTTACCAACTCACTCTGTAAACCAGTTATCACCTTATATTGAAATCAGTTAGACATCAAAAGATAAAATGTTATAGCACACTATGTTTTCCTAATATTGAAACAAAAATCCTCTACAACTGAATCTAGCAACATATAATAAGGATATAAAATGGAAAATTTATCACAGAAATGTAGTCATTTTAACTTATAAAAATAAAAGCATATAATAAACAATATTAGTAGAAGAAAGCACAAAAAAAACAAAAACTTTAATAGTTGCAGAAAAAGCATTAGACAAAAATTCAGCATACTTTCATGATTAAAAATAAACAACAATCAAGGAATAAAATGGAATTCTTCACTCTATTTTCCTAGGACATCTAGGAAAACTAGCAATCAATGTTATACTTAATGAATAAAAACTGTATGATTGAATGTCTTTTCTTACCCTTTCTGTTCAACATCTTCGCAGAAGTTCTAGCTATGGCAATTAGGCATGATAATTAAATAAAAGTAAAGGGAGAGGTAAAGCTAATTCTATTTGTGTGTGGCATAATTTTGTAGATAAAAATCTTTAAGAATCCTAAAAACACTTTTAGAATTAATCAATGAGTTCAGCAAGTTTTCAGAATGTAAGTTCAACGTGCAAAAATAAATTGTAATTTTACACAATAAAAATGAACAGTTGGAAAGTGAAATTAAGAAAATTTTATTATCATACCACCAAAAATAATAAAATAGTTAATAAATTTAACAAATGAAGAGCAAAAGAAAGTACATTAGAAAGCTATATAATGTAGTAGAAAGAAATTAAGGACTAATTAAATGATATGGTTTCCTTTTGCTTAATAGTTCCTTTCTCAATTTTTTTCTTTCCTCTTACATTTTACTACAAGCAGCAAAGAGAAAGCAGACTGGGCCTTCCATACTTTGCTTGGTAACCTCCTCAGCTAAATACCTAAGCTGTTGACTTACAAAGTCTACTTTTCATGGCTGAACAGCAGAACACAAATTGACCAATATTTATACCACTTTATAAAGATAACCCTTCTTTCAGTTTCTAATAACATGCTATTTATTTCTGCCTGGATCTTCTCCAGAGGTACCTTTCACATTCATATTTCTAGCAACAGTCTGTTCTTGACGGTATATGCATTCCCTAAGATGATAGAAGTTTTCTCTTCAGTTTTCTTCACTTATTTGAGCCATTGCCAAAATTACTTTTAACGTCCATATTTCTACCAACAATCTCTTCAAGACGATCTAGGTTTTTGCTATCAAGTGCCTCAAAATTCTTCCAGCTTCTACCCATTACCCCATTACAAAACCATTTCCACATTTTCAAGTATTTGTTACAGTAGTACCATAATTCCTAATACAAATCTATAATAGTTCCCAAATAACAAAGTATTGTAAAATCGTTAGCTTAAAACAATGAAAATGTATGCTCTCACAGTTCTGGAAGCAAGAAATCTGAAACTGAGGTGTTGGTAGGACCATGCTTCCTCTGAGTCTCTGGAAAGAATTTTTTCTCTCTTCCTCCTAGCTTCTGTTGATGGCAAAGGATCCTTGGTGTTTCTTAGCTTGAAGCAGCATCTTTCCAATATTTTTTTTAATTGGGTTTTTTGTCTTTTATTGTTGATTGTAAGGGTTCTTTATATATTTTAGATATAAATACTATATTGAATATATGATTAGCAAATATTGTTTTTTAACTTTGTGAGTGCTGTAAGATTTTATGTTTTTATTAGCTTGAGAAAATTTCTTCTATACCTACTTATCTAAGAAATTTATCACTGTGATTATTAAATATTTTAGAAGTTCAGCCTCCTGTGTATGTTATTACATGGCATTCTTCCTCTGTGTCTCTCTCTTCACATGAGATTTTTCTCTCTAAGGACACAAGTCACATTGGATTATGGCCCATTCTACTCCAGTTTGACCTCATCTTAAATAATTAATCCAGAATGACCCTAATTCTGAATAAGGTCACACTTTTATGTATTGGGCGTTAGGGTTAGGTCTTCAACACAGCTTTCTGCAGTACACAATTCAATCCATAAGAGACCCTTCTTCATACCATGCGCAAAAATGAACTAAAGCATATCACAGACTTGATGTAAGAGCTAAAACTATAAAACATTTAGAGAAAATATAAATGTGAATCATTGTTACTTTGGGTTAGAGAAAGCCTGCCTGTATGTGATATCAAAAGTATAAATGATAAAAGAAAAATATTGATAAAGTGTCTCATCAAAAAAAATTAAACATTTGTGCTTTAAAGGATACCATCAAGAAAGGGAAAAGATAACACCAAGAGACAAAATCCTGCACATCCTAGATCACATCAGAAATCTGTATCTAGACTGTATACAGAATAAATAAAGAGCAATAATAAAAAGACAAACCAATTAAAAATGGTCAAAGGGCCTGAATAGATATTTCTCCGAATGAAATATACAGATGGCACATAAACTCATGAAATGATTCTCAGCATCAGTAGACATCATGGAAATGCAAATCAAAACTACAGTTAGTTACTATTACACACAATCTAACTGTCTATAATAAAAATGACAGATAATTTCAGGTTTTGGCAAGTATGTGAGGATAACTCAAATCTCACACTTGGCCAGTGGGCATGCAAAATGGTCTGTTGCTTTGGAAAGAAGGCTGGAAATTCCTTGGAAAGTTAACTATAGAATTACCAAATAACCAAGCCATTCCCCACCAAGGTGCCCTAAGGGAAATAAAGTCATAACCACACTAAATTTATTCATAATAGCACAAATGTAGAAAAAAAGATGTGTCCATCAACTGATGAATATATTTTAAAATATACTATATCTATGAAATAGAATATTATTTGGTCAAAAAAAAGGTACGAGATACTGATACTGCAACATGGATTAATCTTAAAAATAGTGTATGTAAAAAAACTAATCACAAAATACTACATATTGTATAACTCCATTTATAGGAGATATCAAAAATAGTCTATTTTATAAAGACTGAAAGTAGAATAGTGGTTGGCTAGGCCAGGAGAATTTGGGGGAAAATGGGAGTGACCGATTCTGGATACTGAGTTTCTTTGTGGGGTGATCTAAATGTTATAAAATTGATTGTGGTGCTATTTGCTCAATTCTGTGAAAGTATTAAAAACATTGAATTGTACATTTTCAATGGAGAGTTGCATGGTATGTGAATTATATCTCATTAAGATTGGTATTTAAAAAACAAGTGATTGTATATAACTATAAAATGTAGCATAAATGTATATTACATATACAAATATAAGTTCTGTAAGCATACTGCATGTATTATATACAAATGTCCAATACTCTCATTATGTAAACACCCTTACATGTTTACTACTAAATAATATTTCTTATGTATCATCTATGGAACCCTCCTAAGTGTATGAGATGGCCATGTATGATTATTCTCTTCATTTCATAGGTAAGAAAATTAAGACTCCTGTTATTTTATTTTAATATTAGAGATTTGTGCTAAACTCACTGTGTACTAAACTCATCAGTTGGAAGGAAGAAATCATTAGTTTGAAATAAAAAAAAATCCATAAGTTATACAGTTGACAGGAGAAATATCTATAATATATGAAGCATGAAATGTTGAAATAAAAATATTTGAAAAGATAAATCAGATGTCTTCAGCAAAATAAAGTAATAGTAGCTATATAATAAACTGTAAGCTAAAAATTGTTTTTAGAAATAGATATGAATGTAGTAATTACATAGCTTCAATTATCCAGGTAGATATAATAATTCTTCATTTAAGTTCAGTTAATATTATATTTTCAAGATATATAGAAGCAAATGGGTAGAATGATAAGGAAAATATTATGCATCACATCAAGATAATTCAGCATGTCTCTCAGTTGAGCAATAAAGAAGAAAAATAGTAGAAAATGTATAAAACATTTGAATAATATAATTAGTATATGATTTAAGAGACAAATATGAAATCTGCAAACATTGGAAGAAACATATTGTTTCTAAAGCTCACATGAAAAAATTACATTTAACCACACACAAAACATTAAAGCAAGTCTCAACAACTTTCAAAGATTAATTATCATGAAAATACAATATTTTCTGATCATAGTGCAATTTCTATTTGATTCAAATATAAAAGAAAGTAAAGGAGCCTCCATATATTTCCATATAACTTATGAGTGAAAAAGTTATAAAAATAGAAATTTAAATATGTTTAAAATCTAACGATAGCATCATTAAATATCAAAGTTGTGAGATATGATGAAATTTATAGCATTAATTCTTATATTAGATAATGAGAAATCTTGAAAATTAAAGAGATATATATACAGCTTCAGAAGTAAAGGAAATAAGCATAAACACAAGTAAATTATGAGTAATATAACATAAATTAATAAGATTAGAAAAATGGAGTTACTAAAAATGGAAAGTTGATTTTTTTTTCAAAATGTACATTCATCCTATTTTTCCAAATTAGACTAGAGGTAAAACCATATTTTAATTGTCTCCTACTCACGTCATTATTGAGAGAGAGATTCCTGACCTAGGGCCATGGGGATGGCTCAACTCACAACACTGCACACTATGCAGATGGCAGTGACAGAAACTGATTAGTCGCATAAACTCATAGCAGGGGGGGAAGATGACACTGCACAGAACACAGGTTATGTGGGTCCTGCACTGAAACAGATTGAACAACTAGGAGGTGTAGGAGGCAGGCTTTTTAGTGTCAAAAGAATAGGGAGCTTTCTGGTTCCTAGGGAAGGATAAAATTATTATTTTTTAATAACTCCACAGACTAGCAGGGAATTGAAACCCACTATTAAAGGGCAAGCAAGAACTGTGTTCATTCCTTTCAGCAAGGAAAGCGTAACTAGGGGAGCTTATCCATGGGACCTTATTCATGGGAGCAGAGCGGAGAGGGGAGCTTGTAGTCAGGCCATGTGACTCTGTCTCAGTTTTACCAGTTATAAAAGCAGCATGTAGTATGGAGTCTTAATTTTATGCCTTAAGCACAAACAGTGCAAAAAAGAGTGCAAGTAAATAAATGAGTAAATAATAAATTGTACAAAAATAGTAGAAAGTGTAATTATTTGTAGATAAAATATTACCTACACAAACATTGAAATGTGTTACAACAGAAACTGTAAGATAGGCAATTTTCTGGATATTAAACTATTATAAAATAAGTTACAATCAATTAGAAGATATTTTAATTTGTTTAATTTTATAATAGGAAAAAAGTAAAAAATCAGAAGAAAACTAAAATATTCGAGACATTTGTAGAAATAATTATGAATTTTGACAGTGTGGGATAAAGGTAAATTAGGTCTACCACCACCTTTCTAACTTCCTTTTAAGTGTGCATTATTATACTGAATCAGTAAAAAGGCTGAAACCACATTTCTCACAATCCTTTGTAATTTGGGTCTCAGAAGAAATTTAAGTTTTGCCAATCGAGTACACCCAACTAAAGTTGGACTTGAATTTGGAACCAAGGTACACTTGGGAATTTGGTAACATATGAGGCATTTATTTTTGCTTTTATATTTCTATTAGTCCTAGTGTGATTCTGGAGCCAGTAATTCTAGAAACAGCTTTCTGATCTCTGAATGGCAGTGAAGCTGGTATTCTTCTGAAGCCAATATTTGTGGTAGCAGCTCCCTGATCCAGACAAAATGGCTAATGTGCATGATCATAAAGCCAGTGGCTGGGACTGCCGGCTTCTCCTGTGCCAAGTGTCTGATTATGGCGAGGGCGAACTTCATTGGCAGGTCAGTATATAATTTTGTCCAAGGAGTCATTCCTGGAGATCTAGCCTAAATACTGCTCCTCCAATTCCTCTCCCAATTTGTAAGCAATTAAATCATGTTCTACTTAAAATAGTTTGGAAATTGTCTGTTGTTTTCATCTTTTACAAGACAAACACCCAATAAAGTCAGAGATATGTTCATATAGAAAAGGTTAATATTATAAGTATATAATTATTTGTTTAAAATGAGATTATATACTCTCAGAGATTCTGTTGGAATTTCATTCTGATTCTAAATTTTATATGGAAGAATTATGGTGTAAATATTGAGATATATAAAACTATTAATATAAAATTGATTTTGACATAGGGAAATATAAATAAACCAAAGTAACAGTAAGTCAAACGTCTAGGAGCTCAGAAGTAGTTCCTTATTTAAATTCTTTAAATCAACAAATATTTAATTATTACCTAACGTAAGTTAGGCTCTGTTCTTTAAGATGTGAATACATTAGAGAACAAAAGAGAAAGAATAGCTTGCTTTACTTTGATTTTATTCTGAAATGAGAGTTAATAATACACTTTCTAAATAATGAGTAAATAAATTTGAGAAGATCAAATTTGTATTGCTACCTTGTACTATGCACAGAATAATTAATACCACTTAAATTTTTAAGGGGGTACCTAAAAATTACCTATTAAAAACGATTTGGAGGCCCTTGGTGGTGTGGTTGAGTTGGTCGGACCATCATCCTATAGACTGAAAGGTGTTGCAGGCTCAATACCCAGTCAGGGTACATACCCAGAATGTGGGTTCAATCCCAGGTTTGGAGAAAGTATGAGAAGAAACCAATAGATGTTCTCTCTCACACCTCTCTCTTTTTCTCTCTCTCTCTCCCTGAAAAAGAAATGTCCTCAGATGAGAATTAAAATAAATAATAAAATTTTAAAAAATGATTGGGGGTTTCAGCTCTGACATTTCAAGAGCCAGGAAGTCATTGTTCTCATCCTTCTAATAAGAAAACATACAATGACTTTTGTTGGGCCCACAAGAGAAATGAGGTTGCAGGGAAAATGCCATATCAAAATCTGAAGAAATGTGCGCCTCAAGGGAGACTCAACAACCAAGCCCTGCTTAACTGGAGCAGAAGCTGCTGGAGCCATAAACTGGTAGAAACGCTTAAATGCAAACTGAACAGTCATGACTAAACGTGGACTAGAGTTGAAATGATAAACTCCTGGGATCTACAGTCTTAGAGGTGTTCTCATACTTTAATGTGTTCATCATGAAAATCTGAGAAAGACTGAGAAAAATCCTTTCATGGCTTTGACAAAAAAAGTGGAGATCAGCTATTCTAAAATATGTCTGGAGCCTTCTGCAATAGCAATGGGCTACTTCTCCAGAGAATTTTTACTTGGCTTACCTCTCTGTGAGTCTCCCAGATAGAATCTGAAACTGGCAGGGAGGGACCCCCCAAAAAAGGCAGTTCACTCCAAATTGGTAGGCGGTAGATTTAATAAACAAGGGAACTTAGGAGGCTTGTCTTGGGGGTTGAAACTAATAGATTTCTGCTCCCCTCCACAACATTCTAAAATTTATACTGTGGCCTTAACTGGGTTCAGTCATATAATAAGGACATTTAACTGGGTTCTACATTCACAGGGGACTTGAATGGGTTCAACAAGTACCCAGTCCAGATAATCTCACCACCAGATTACTATCTCAAGACATGTCATTGGGGCCCCTTCTGAGAATGTTGAAGGCAAGCCAAGGGCATATCCCTGACAGTGAGGAGGAGCAGAGCTTCCAATTGTCCGAATCCAGCTCTCAGGTCAAGTGGCAGTCACATCTCCTTGATGACTTCGCCCAGCATGCAAAACTGATGGTTAGTGTATACAGAAAAATGGAAACTCTAAGAAAGAATCAAAGAAAATCTTAGAAATGCTTTTGTTGGGTTTTATCAGTGGACTTTAAACAACAAACCCCACAAAACATGTAGGTGCATAGTATATGCATATTACCAAAAAGAAAAAAAAACTTAAAGAGAAACATCTTGAAAGAAGTCAAAAGTGGAAAAATTCAACTGTAAAGAAATAAGGGTGAGAATTACAATGGCTTTCTCATCAAAAACCATGAAGGCAAGAAAAGAATTGAATGAATGTATATAAATATACATAAAGGTATATATGCATATCTAAATATGTACATGATGATAAGCCTGTTGAAGTTGAGGACTTATTATTTTGATCGCTTAAAATTATATTTAAATCAATAAAAATAATTACTAATTATAGTGAAACTTCCCTTTAATCCTTTCACCAAACATAAGTTTTGTGGTAATAATTCTAAACTGGAGGAGCATACTAAGTAGTAATACCATAATACTATTGTAATTATATAGGCAGCCTTATTTTTATTATTACTATGCACTATTTTCAGAAAAATGCAAAAAGAATAAAAACCAGAGAGGATTGTGTGCATCACACAGTGAGCACTTTTGGATCTGAAAATTTCGTAATAAAGTAGAAAACTTCATTATATCCCAAGTTCTTGGCATTTTTTAATGAAAAATGTTAGCCTCAATAAAAAAGAGTTTTAAACTGATTTATCTTTATTGGAACACATACACAAAAGTAGCTGTAATAAAAAAGAGAAAAAAATCTTTTCCATCAAATTAAAGAATACTGAGTTTAACTCTTTAAATTTTGACTATATTTAAAGAGTTAAATAAACTCTTCTGCGATTTTTATTTCAGTTAAAGTATTGATTGCTAAACAATTTGAAAATTGTTTCAAATTGTTTCACAAACTATTTCAGCTGCTCACCTTTTGCTTAATGGAGATTAAATGGAAAAGGGGAAAATTATTGTCATTTTTTGGCTTAGTTTCAAAACCCATTTATTTTAACATTTATTTATTATTTACAATAAAAATTCATATACTAAAACAACTTAATGTTGGCTATTAAAACCTGGCATTAATAAACAACATATTCTGAAATGTGCAAACTTTGTATTTTACTATATTTCTTAACAGTTTCCATCTAAAAGACACAGATAATTGTCATTCCTAAAACAAAATACTTCCAAATTATATTACAAATTTTATTACATATTAACTTCTGTAATGATTAATTACACAGATTTAATGTCAGGCTACATTGGATTAGACTTGCCACTCTTATAACACTTTCGATCCAAGGCAAATTTTTTAACCTCAGTTTCTTCATTGACAATCTGACAACAGAGATAAATATTGAGCTGTACTTCCAAGGGTTTTGTTTGTTTGTTTTTAGTTTGTTTTTATCAAATTCTTTGTGAATGGAAATGCATAATTTGTTTAGCACTGTGCATGGCAGTTAGTAAGCGTGTCATGAATGAGAGTTATTATTTACAATAACTTATTTAGACAAAGTATGTTTGGGAGTATATTAATTTGTTAGGGCTGCCATAACAAAATGCAAAAAGTTAGGTTGCTAAAAACAATAGCAGTTTACTGTCTCACAGTTCTAGAAGACAGAAATCCAAAATTAAAGCATTTTCAGGACAATGATCTCTCTGAAATAGGGGAGAGTCTATAGGGGAGAATCCTTCCTTGGCTCTTCCTAGCATCTGGTGACTTGCCAGAGACCTTTGGCATTTCTTGGCTTGCAGCTGTGGCACTTCAATCTCCACCTCCATTGTGGCATGGTAGAACTTGTGATTTATCCACTCTGGTATATCCAGATTTTAACAAGCAGTTGACATTGGGTGCTCACTATATTTAATCAATTATTGAAATCATTAATTCTTTGATGAAAGTGTAGGTAAATAAACTGATATTTTTTCACCTTTTACATTATTCCCTTAGCTTGCCCACATGACTGAGGTTTGATAATACACCTAATAAGATACATTGAGAGTACTGTAAGGTTTAGTAAATTTTGCTGTGTTCCACATCAACCAACAGGTGTAATATTAATAAATCTTTGCTAAACCAAACTTAAACTCACATAATAAAGTATGAAGTTCCACACCAAATAAATAACACTTTGAATTTTATTTTCTATACAAATCTGGAGCTGGAATTTAGTGTGTAAATTAAATACTTACAAGTTTTGGATACATTGTTTTGTTCTTAAAATAACATTGTGATAAACTTCATGTTAGACATCCACAAATGCTACAACCATTGTGGAGGTTACAATTAATAATAATTATTTTGGCAAAATCAAAATTTTTGTTTTAACAAAATTTAAAATAACTTATCGCACATCTCTATTCTCATTATATGTTGAAAATACAAATTCTGGGACACTGATAAAAACTGTCCAAACAAGGAAACTGCCATTCTAATTTTCTAACTCCTTCTAAATGCAAACTCATTGCTGCTTAAAGCCTTAATTTTAGATATGCTTAAATTCAAAAATCAATTATGAATATTCTTTTAAAATATACAGTGAAATGCTTTAAAGAAATCAGATTTTGAGGTTAGAAAGGATAGTAAAGACCAGTTTATTCAACCATTATTCCATTCTACAGATATACTTTCAGAACAAAAAATCAAAATAAGTCCCAATTTGTTCGTAACTACTCTCATACCTGAATTGTTAAATGTGTGCCATTGGCTGAATCAAATACTTTAGATTTAACTTCAGTACCATATGGTAGTGAACTAGAATTACATCTCAGTCTCAGTCTCTCTCTCTCTCTCTCTCTCTCTCTCTCTCTCTCTATATATATATATATATATATACACACACATATAAAATGATGTATATGTATATCCGTAGTTATATATATATATATGAGATGTTTATATATACATAGATGTGTATATATATTATATATATATACATGCATGTATATACATACAGACTGTTGATTATTTCTAATCACATGAAGTTAAAGCTTTCTTTCAACTGTAATGCACATTTATCTCTTAGACACAAAACCTATACTCTGCACTTAACAAAGTTGATTTTAGACTCTCAGTCCAGAACTTTACATCAATTTATCTTTACTTCCTTTTGGTTATTAACAAGCTATTAATCTTATTTTTCTGTTTTTCAATTTTATTTTATTGATTATGCTATTACAGTTGTCCTGATTTGTCCTCTTTTGTACTCCTCCACCCAGCAGCACCCCCCATTCCATCAGGCAGCACTCCTGCCATTGTTCATGTCCGTGGATCATGCATATGAATTAATTGGCTACTCTATTTCCTATACTGTACTTTACATCCCCATGGCTATTCTGTAACTACCTATTTGTACTATTTGATACCCTCCCTCTTCACCCACTCTCCCACACCCCACTCCCATCTGGTAACCATCAAAATTCTCTCCATATCCATGATTCTGTCTCTGTTCTTCGTGTTTGCTTAGTTTGTTTTTTAGATTCAATTGGTGATTGATATTTTTTTTTTGCTGTTTTATTGTTCATAGCTTTGATCTTCTTATATTTCTTAAGTAAGTCCTTATAACATTTTATATAATAATAGTTTGGTGATTATGCACTCCTTTAGTTTTTTTTTTTTTTTTCTTATCTAGGAAGCTCTTTGTCCTTCAATTCTAAATGATAGTTTTGATGGGTAGAGCAATCTTGGCTGTAGGTTTCTGCTTTTCATGACTTTGGATGTGTCTTACCAATCCCATCTAGCCTGCAAAGTTTCTTTTGAACAATTAGCTCTCATTCTTATGGGAATTCCCCTTTAGGTAACTCTCTGCTTTTCTCTTGCTGCTTTTAAGATTCTCTCTTTATCTTTAACCTTTGGCATTTTAATGACAATGTGTTTTGGAGTGGGCCTCTTTCCATCCATCTTGTTTGGGACTCTCTGTGCTTCCTGGACTTGCATGTCTATTTCTTTTACCAAATTAGGGAAGTTTTGGTGCATTATTTTTTCAAACAGATTTCCAATTTCTTGCTCTATCTCTTCTTCTGGCACCTGTATGATGTGAATGTTGGAACTCTTGAAGTTGTCCCAGAGGCTGATTATACTATCCTCATTTTTTTAATTCCTTTTTCTTATTGTTCTGATTGGTTGTTTTTTTCTTGCCTATGTTCCAAATTGTTGATTTGATTATTGGCTTCATCGACTCTACTGTTGTTTCCCTATAAATTGTTCTTTATTTCAACTAGTGTATCCTTTGTTTCTGACTGGATTTTTTTATGCTGCTGAGGTCTTCACTAGGTTCCTTGAGCATCATTATATGCAGTATTTTGAGCTCTGCATCTGATAGTTGCTTATCTCCATTTATTTAGCTCTTTTCTGGAGTTTTGTTCTGATCTTTCATTTGGGCCATGTTTCTTTGTCTTCTCATTTTGGCAGCCTCCCTGTATTTGTTTCTATGTATTAGGTAGAGCTGCTTTAACTCCGTGTCTTGGTAGTGTGGCCTAATGTAGTAGGTGTCCTGCAGGATTCAGTGGCACAGCCTCCCCTACCACCCAAGCCGGGTACTCAAGGTGCGCCCTCCATGTGGGCTGAGCGCACCCTCCTCTTATAGTTGAACCTTGGTTGACAGATCAATGGGAGGTATTTACCCAGATCTGTCAGCTGCAAGGACTGACTGTGACCACTGATCATCAACCTCCGCTCACTGTGGAGGATCAGCTGTGCAGGAGCAGTATAGTGGTGCTCCAGCCTGGTCTATAGTTACCCACTGGCTGTGCTGTCCCTGGGGTTTCTTGGGTGGTGCAGGTCAAAGTCAGACCCTACCTATGTTTTTCCTGGGGCCACCCTGCCTGAGCTATAAAGTAATCTGAAATGGCTGCTACTTATGCTGGGCTTGGAGATTCCTAGGTGAAGCCATGCTGTGAATCTAAGCTAGTTGCTGTTAGTGATGGGACTGAGGCTCACTGGGGCCAGCTGTTGCTTGTTTGAGAGGATTTAGGAAGATGGGCAGCATGATCCAAGACCAATCATTCATATGGAAAACATTTGGAGTGAGCCCATAAGTGGGGTGGTGTAGAGTTTCTCCAAGATGGTCAAATAGTGTTAGCCATGTTGATGGCTCATAGGGAGTGAGTCTGAGTAGGTGAGTCTGTTTGTGGGTTCTTTAAGAGGAATTGGTTGGGGTTCCAGAAGTTTCTTCCACTGACTCAATCGCTGCTGGATTTTGCAGCCAGAAGTTGTGGGGACTTAGCTTCCTGGCATTGAACCTCTGGACTGGGAGCCTGGCATGGGGCTGGGACTGCTTGCTTCTGAGATATCCCTCCAAAATTTTTAGCAAGCACACAGGGGTGCGGGACCAGCCCATTCTGCACGTTTGCCCCTCCTACCAGGCTAGATTGATGTGGTTCCTTTAATTTCATAGTTGTCAGACCCATTCAACTAGATTTCTGATGGTTCTGAGTGATGGCCGTTTTATATTTTAGTTGTAATTTTGTTGTGGTTGTGCGAAGAGGTAAGCTATCTTGACTGGAAGTCCAATCTTATTTTTCAAGGTACCATTTAAAATTCAATATAGAAGCCAAAGAACTGATATGTACAAATGATAAACATGAACTAAGAGATGTGAGGATGGTGGAATGGTGGAATGGGGCAGAAGGGAGAAAAAATGAGATAACCGTAGCAGCATAATCAATAAAATATATGAAAAAAAGAATTAATAAAAAGTAAAAATAAAATTCAATCTATTCTCTATCACTTCTGCTTTTTAGTGAAAACTAGAAAAACATGTAACAAGGGTGATATTATAAGTTTCCATAGAGCTCTGGCACTGATTTAAAAGTCTGACTCTGAGCTCTAGTCTGTCTGAAGCTAAAATGTTAATCTGGATGTTTTCAGCCAAATTAGCTCAATTCCAGTGATTTATTAGTCGCTTCTATTTAACATTTAATCAGTTCAAGAAGCTGGTCCACTTGCCCCATGTATTGGGATTACGTCTGGATTCATGGAAGTTTAACTCACACCATTGCACAGGGATGCAACTGGTCTGTGCTTATGCTGATAAAAAATCTATCTCTTTTTTTGGCACAGAAAATCTGAGATAATTGCTCTACCAAGGCTTTGCAGAATTTTCAATTCTATCATGGCTTTAGCGGAATCTAATCCTCTGATGTCCTGTTGCATCTCCCTTTTGATGCCTACTTACAACTCTCCACCTCTGAGCTTCTTGAGGGTGTCTTTGGGTCAGAGAAGTTCTGTAAATTTCTGCTGTGGACACATTCAGATAAATGTTCGGTTTATTCCTATTCCAAGACTTGCATCTTTAATGTTTTTTTTTTTCGCTTTAAAAATATACTAATTTTGTTCTATTTAACCCTCATTTTCTATGTAATCTAACTTGAACTAGACTTCTGTCATTCACAATGTGGTTAGTTATGGCTGAAAATCTGTGGGTAGAAATAACAAAGGTGACTTCTGGGTTTAGGCAATGAACGCACCCTGCACGTTCCTCCTGTTCTCTTGGCTTCATCAACCCGGAAGCCAGCAATGGTGAGGCAGAACCATCTTATCTCTGCATCACCACTTGAATGACAGTTGTCATCAAGAACAGTGAGACACACAGCTGACTTGGCATATATGAGAAATTAACCCCTGGTGTGTTAAATCATTAAGATGTCTTAATTAATTTGCCACTGCATCATATATCATGCCTAGGAAAGCTACTTTCAATGTATTTAAAACACCTAATCTCTTCTACCTTTTTGTTGTATGTAAGTAACATTTTTTTTAATAGTATAAAATTTTTATATTTAGAATTAGCAAGCTGGACTCAGTGTAGATGATCCCAATCTGAAAAACAAAAGGGAGCTTTGTTACTGGAAGTTGAAATGTAAAGATTAAGCTGGAATTCCATGGTTAAAAAAGCATAATCTGGGCACAGGGTAAGGCCTATTAAGGACAGGGATACAGTCATGTATGCAATACTCTTGACAAAGATTCTCTCTTTGACTAACCTCCTGCCAGGCCCCCTGAGTCCTCTTGATTAGTCCTCAACCTTGGCCTATAAAGACTGGACCAAAACATTAACAGCTATTAAGAGCTCGAGGCTGTGTCCCAAGGATGATGCTAGGCCCCCTTAAAGTGCCTGCCCGGAAGATCAGGCTGCCAAAAGAATTTACTGTTTGTTGCTGTCAGTGCCTGACAATTGGGCCCCTGTCTCTCAGTCTCTGTGGGACCTTGGGAGAGTAACTCCGATGGGCAGCAGTTTGCAAACCCAGATGAGTTTCACATGTATCAAATTCCCCTCCCATTTGTTTGTTATTATTTTTGACTTTTCTCACTCTAGTGAGCCTCCCTCCCAATCCTCTCTGTTCCCTCATTCTTCCATTAAAATACCAGGTCATCTCTGTACAAATCAAAGTTGGGTTCAGTTCATGCAAGATTCTTTGTATTACGGTAGTATACAAGGCCTGTCTTGAAGGTATTCAGCCATGTAATATGAAAAATAGAGACATTTATTGAAGAAGACACAAGATACAAGAAACACTGGACACAAGACAGTGATGTCTCAGTCCCCTTAAAGTAAACATTTTTACAGTTCTCCCAATCACCACCAGCTGTCTCATCATATCTTCCTGAAGCTCATCGATGGTCTGAAATCTATTCCTTTACAAAGGTGATTTTACTTTGGGGAAAAGCCAGAAATCTCAGGTCACCAAATATGGACTGTAGGGCACCTGAGTCATCTGGGCAGTTTGTTGTTTCGCCAAAGAACTTTGCATGAGATGTGGTACATGAGCAGATGTGTTGTCATGATGAAGCTGCCAAGCACCGGTTACACATAGTTGCAGCCTTCTGAATCATCCAAATAGTCTCTGCGGAGGAATGTTCAAACTTAATGCAAAATTTGATGCAGATTTGTTGCTCTACTTGCTCAGTCATTTTGAATGTGACTGCCTCATAGTACACATGCTCACTCAATGGCATCTACCACCCCCACTGGCTAGGACTAGTACAGTGAAGTCATCATCATTCACACATGCACATTCCAGTGCACTTCCCTTGGCTGCCAGGCTACACTGATGTTGCACAAACTGTTCTCGCTGTATTAACAGTGGCTGTATTTTTTTCTGGACAGACCTCATATTACTGATTAAAATTTGTTCTTACCATTTTAACTAGCACCTAGCTATTTTATCTTTGACATTCTTTCACTAGAATGTTCGTTCCTATCTCACACAGCCCATTCCATCTTCACATCACTCATCTTTCTAACTAGCTAAATATTAAGTATATCTAAGGTGTACTACTCTTTGTACAAGCTATTCTTGTCTCCCCACTCACCCAAAATTGGCTAAGTAAAACTTTTTGTATTTTTTCCAAAACCAGCATTTATCCCTATTATTGTAACAATTATACAATATTGCAATTGTCACATTATTTGACTGTCTCCACTACTAGACTTTAAACTTTTGAATGATACAAAATGTACTAGTCTTAGAACCTAGCACAATGTTCAGTAATTAAGGAATATCTGTAGCATGGGGCTGTAGCTTAAGCAGTAAATGAAATAATAATTTTAAAACATTGAGAGTATATAAAATAAATATTTGCTGAATGAATAAAAATAATTACTATAAATTAATATTAAAATATCACACTATCTCCTCTAACATTTAGCAAAATTCCATTATTAGATTAAAAGAAAAATCATCTCAAACCAAGGTTGCATTCAGATATGCCTCAGAGAGCCCCCTGCTTTTTTTTTTTTTAGTTAAAAGAAAGTATAGTAAAATTTCCCTGCACTGTTTAAGAGGTTAATTGATAAAACATGAAGCTGTACTGGAGCTGGAGAGAATGTTAAATAGTTTTACTGAGGATAATCATGTTGTTTGCCCAAAGGAAAAGTTGCTTTTAGCTTAGAATCAATTAGGAAATGACTCTTCCCTTGCATTACTTTCTAATTTTGATCCCCTTTACCTAAACGAGTATTGTGAAACTACTATATTCCAGGTACTATTTGATTCTAGATTTAGAGGGAAACAGACACAGAAAAATAATACAGCTTACAGAAAATCTATAGGTTCATTGATTGATTTAGAAATAAGCAAATAGAAATACTTTCCTAAGGAATTAAGAGAAGGAGCCAGCATTTGCCCTGTATGGAGTGGAGGTATACACATCAAAAGAAAATGTTAACACCTATAAATAAAGGCAATAGTACAAGGAAGTATAATGTTTTGTTACATTGTAAAGTCTCTAAAACTAGAGTGGCTTCTAGTTCAGACAGATGTGGAGCATGAATGTTAAAGATGTAAAAGAGTGTCACAACCTAAGAGATACACACGTATTAGGATAAAGCATTCCCGTGGCAAGAAATCCCATTAGTAGAAACAAGCAGATTTTAAATATTATCATGTATAGACACATATAAACACATTAACAAGTATGAGTTTCCAAGTGTGCTTAACTATCTATATACATAGTTCTCATTATAGAGTGTGTGTTTTTTTTTAAATGATTTTATAAATAAGATCATCATATTTTGTAAGATCTTGGTAGATAAACCAAGTTTATTTCTGCTGGATATACTATTATATATGAAATATATATACACATGTACTTATGTGCAGATTTATTTGTATGTGTATATATATCCATATACATATAAATATATTAAGTTAACAAGTTACAATATTATTAAGGACTTTTATATATATAAAGAATGTAGTTTTTCATGTTGGGTCTTTATTGTCCCAGTGCATAGTCATTTCAAAAATGAGTTTGGGACTATTTTCTTCATTATATCATGAATAACTACTCATATCAAGATTTCTGACATTTAAAACATCCTGGTGTTTTTGATTCTGAGCCGTATATTTTTCTAATTTTTTTCCTGCTGGGGTGTCTAATATTTATGCATACAAAGTCTATTGTTTAACTGAGGTAGAGCCATGTCAAACCACTGCCACAAACACTTATATAAAGGTTCTTGAATGAGGGGAAAATAGAGATAAACTGTTAAAACATTTTCATAGAAATGTTATTGTACTTAAGATGCAAACACATATACCTCTTTGAAGAATCTCAACCCAGCAGCTGAGGCCCTTTGTCATCAATCCATTGCTGTGACACCAGCTGTACTTAGAACACCAAATTTCTCATGTCTTCCATATTCAGGCCTGAACTATATCCCACTATGTACTCCAAGGTGTTCTGTAGATTTTAAAGCTCTATAAAATAGACTTAATAAGTTTGCATATACTCTTTTATGTAATTCACATTCACCACTCTACCAACAGGTTATGTGTTCTATGATTACAAGCATGAGGAATGAAGGAGGTTCATTTTTATAATTTAAATAATTAAAAATGGAGAATTTTTCTCACCTGATGTTAAGGTCTTATGAAACCAAATCTTATGAAACATCTTGGGAGGTGATACCAGAACAAGAGAGGCAGTGGGAAACATGAGAGAGTGAAGGAAAAAAAAAAAGTATCATCTATCTATCTATCTATCTATCTATCTATCTATCTATCTATCATCTATCTACAGAGAGATAGATATATCTATATCTATATATCTATATCTATCTATATCTATATATCTATATCTGTATCTTTATCTATATCTATATTTATATCTATATATATGTGATATTATGTCTTCTATTGCTTACAAATTGTCCCACCAAAAGACAGGGAGCCTGGAATATTCACCTCTTGTCCTACAGGAGTAGAGAATAATCTCTGGAGACATTACTTCTATTTAACCTCTAATTGTTTTTCAAGTAAGATTTAAAATTTCTAGAAAAATCCCTTAGGCAAAGGAGCAGGTAAAAGTTGTGAACATGGACACTATCTTCATTGGCTTCAGGTAAATGCAGAGGTGGGACTCAATGACATCTTCTATGGTTTTCATAAATCCTGGGAGTTCCGACAAGTGTATAAAGTGAAAATATAGAGATGTATATTAAATCCAAATCAACTTCTACAGGTTTCAAAATTATATTAAGGGTTAATCAAAATTTCTCTTGAAAAATATTTTGAATTATCACTTTCAATCAGTATCATTGATTTCTGATTGTCATTTACAACAGTATTACACATTACATAAATATTACTCAGTCTTCATCTTTACAGTGTAGTCTTTAACTAAACTGGTTCGGGACAGAGTATTTAAATGCACTTGGGCAAAGAAGGCTAAATTGCTGTGTAGGTTAATGAGTGAAATTTTAGATTAGCTTTGAAGAACCCCTATATCAGTTGGTACATTACAATATTTTATTTATTTAGTGTTATGGCAAAATTAACTGACTTTTCACAAGGTAATGGTAGCTTAGCCAAAAGTACTCAACAGGTACTCAAGAATCTGGTTCACCTTCCAGACTACACTAAATACAGAGTTTATAAATTACAGAAAGAGGTGTTGTGTTGGACACATAGAGTGTTGTTTTCTCCTGTGAAATAAATAAAAAGTTCAATTACAAAATTTAAATTCTTTTCCAATCCTCTTATCCCATGTTCAGGAATGAATGCTTACAAAATAAGTATTTTCCTAAGTTTCTGAAAATGGTTAGACATATTTTTTCTTGCATGATGGTACTACCTTTGTAAGCCTGCATAAAAAAAAGAGGGGCTAGGTCTTAAGGGGATGTCTATTGGCACCAAGTACTGTGCTTGACAGAAATTGTTTAATTAATTTAAAGGGGATACCAGCAAATTGCATTGTTTTCTGATGAACTGTTTCTTTTAAATAAATGGTTTAAAATATATTTAATGTCTGATTTATCTTTCTTTACCAGTTTAGAGATAAGATTTCAAAAGAGTCCCACTATGTTATGTAAACAAAAGCATATGAAAAATTTTATTTTAGAAAGGTAGAAAGTGAAATTTGATTAACAATGACATAACTTTTGAGATCCTTTCAGTAAATCAGTACTTGGTTTTGTTGTTGATTGCATAAAAAAGATTCACACAGTAGGATATAATTTTGAAAGTGCTAAAATTTGCATTCATTAGAGTTACAGTGGCTAATCAAGAAATTTTCAATTAAACTCCACTTCAGCTGCATTTTCATCAACTATGAGAACTGTCTACATAGCTAATGATAAAATTTCAGAGTGTACCAAACTATTCTTGATCTGCTCTGATGTGAATATTTCTGTCATAATTTTGTTATCTATATTTGAAACCAGGATCTGTGTCTTTTATATCTTTGAACAGTTAGTATATATTCATATATATGTATATATACACATACACAGGGAACAGAGGATATGATATTTAGGTTTATAGGAATTTACAAGGAATTATAAATGTCCTTGTATTTGGCAGACATAGGTTGTGTTTATTGAAGTGAATGTTAAAGTTGGTCTTCCCAAAATTTTCATTTTTCATTAAGAAATTTGAGACCTGGAATGATGAGAACATTTTTCAATAAAGAACTCAGCATTGACCTAGAACCCCGAGCTCTTCATTACAATGCAATTATCAGTTTATAACACACTGAATTTTAGTTGTAGCCATTCAATAAATAGTGTTGGGTTTCTTTATGTTATGTACCATGGTAGATACCGAGGAGTTGCATTTAAGGGGAAATTGCAATGAGTTTGCGTAAAGGGGTGATAAGATGCTAAGGAGGCCATCTGCTTATTTTAATAAGTATTTAATCCACCCAAGTCTGACTTTTAACTGACTTGGCTTAGAGAGAATTTTTTTGTGTGTGTCTTAATGAGCTGTCTTAATTCCTTATGCCTATATCTTAAATTGGTACACACTTAAAATTCTAGTAATGTAAACTGTAGTCTCTATCAGATTTAATTAATGACAAAATTGTGAAGCAGGCAAAGATTGTGTCCAATTAGTTCTTGATGAAAAGCCCAGTAGCACCTTTTGGTGAGACTCTTCCAGATGGTTTGTGACCTAAAAATGCCTCCTTCTCTGTGAGCTGGGAATTTGTAGGGATTTTTACTTGTCTGTGTTGCAAATATGAAATAAATATGATGGCTAAATCCTTGAGCTTTAGAATCAGACTGCCCATTCTAATCCTGTTTCTTTTACTTAGTAGAAATAAAATTTGGTCAAGTTAATCTATTCTTTCTGTGCCTCTTCTTTGGCTTTATACTTCAATTTAATGTTATAAACATTAAATGAGTTAATTTGTGCAAAGACCTAATTATAGACAAATCAGTACCTAGCAAGAAATCCACAAATGTAAGCTTTTATTCAAACATGATCCACAAATTACCTGCTAATTTTTCTTTGATTGCAAAATATGAATAGAAAAGCTTATCAAATCATTCTACACTTAATATTTTCAACATTTATGAATCACCCTCAGATACTTTATTATTAATCTAAATAGTCTATTCCTTCTCCAAAATATTTATTTTTTAAAATAGATTATATTAGTATAACCTAGAACTTTTCTACTCCTGCCATGGTGAAGTAAAAATCTGTGAAAGTCAGCTAATCAATAAAAACAAAGAGAACACTGGAAAAATTGTCAAAATCAACTTTTCAGAACTCTGTAAATTAACTGAAGGCTTTTACCAATTCAAGAAGTATGGATTTTTTTTTTTAAGATGAAATATTGGTGAGAACAGTAAATTTATTATCTTTATTAACTTGCCTCAATCTTCCCCCCTCCTCTACTTTGTAATGTCTTGAAAAGTAAGAGCCTCCCAAATATGGTAGATATAAAACTTAGCATCCCTTATATCCCCTGGATGAGGCAGATGTGTTTGGAGCTCCTCAAAGACCCTATTCTCAGAGAATTGTCACTATTTGCCTTGTCAGCTTCCTGAAAAGTTCCATTCTCAGGGTTTTTCATTTGATCTGACTTTGAGCTTACTCTGTGCAAACAACCTTCTTTCCAAAAAACTTGTCAAAAATAATGTCCAAGAATTATTTAACTTTGCAATGTCTGAGGTGATGTTACTAGTTAGACTAAGAGGATAATCAAAAAAGAAAAGTTTTATTTGTTTTATATTTGACAATGGGATGGACATAAGGAGACTGTAAAATCTCTGAAACATTCCTGGGAATCCAAAATGTTTGCCTACAAAAGGGACAGAAAAAAAAACCCAAAAAAAACCAACCAAAAAACAAAAGAACAAAAAAACCAGAATTATCTTCTGGAGGGCAGGTCTCTTGTAATACAGGCTTCCCCCACAAGGTGTGTATTCTAGGAACCCATCTGCATCAGTGTACCAGCTGGCATTATTGTAAGAGGTTGTGTTATGCTTCAGTGAATTTTTTTTTAAGACTCTTTCAATGCATTTGCGCATTTATGATGGATGATTTGTGAGCACACCTGCCCACACTGCACTGAGTGTTCAGCAGTTTTGTGACCAAAAACTACATGACTCCCATGGTTCAACCTCCTTATTCACCCCATCTTGCCCAGAGTGACTTCTTTTTGTTTGTTTGTTTTGTTTAACCAGATAAAAAAAGTCTTCAAAGGGAAACATTTTACTGATGTGGAAGAGGTGGAGGAAAAAAAAAAAAAAAACCAGGAACACGAAAAAGGCATCAAAATCAATGAGTTCAAGAAATGTGTAAAACAATGGAAAAAAGGTCTCAGGAGGTGTAGTGCATCAAATGCAGAATACTTTGAAGGTGACTGAAGTTTAAACATGTAAGTATAAATATACAATATTTATACAGTAATTTCAGGTTTTTATGCCCCCCCTACCATATGCACAGTGCTGTGTATAAGACTTGGAAAAACCTAAAAAGGTCTTAATCTCTTAAATATTGTTGATCTTTAAGTACTGAATAATTGGGAAGTAAAGATAGAGTTCCACTGCCATTTGGAACACAAAGGTGTCTCAAAGCACATGCGAAGTCACTCAGCAAAGACTTATTGATTAAAGTTATTTTAAAAAATTGTTTTCCAATAATTTGGTGATCATTAGGTTAATAAGGCAGACACTTCGGTGGATGTACATGACAAAAAGTTAGCCCAGGAAATTCATTTAACAAATAGCAATAACAAAAAGCACAAAAATCAACAAGAGAAAATCTTGTAAGAAAGGGGAAGGGATTTGATTTATAGAATTGTTCCCTTCTTCTATTTCAAGTAAACACATTTAAGCAATGACAACAACAAAAATGCACCAAATAATAAAAAGCTTGCCTTATGCACACAGAAAAAGGTAGTTGATAGAACTATCTTTGAGGAATCCCAAATGTCGCACAATTAAACAAAGACTTTAACCAGTTGTTATAAATACGTTCAAAGAAAAAAAGGAGGCAAGGCAAAATAATTAAAATAAATGATGAAAATAATGTCTGTAACAATCAAAATTAATTTTAAAAAAAGATATTCTAAGGAAAGAACCAAATAGAAATGGAGTTGTAAAGTATAATAATTAAAATGAAAACTCACTAGAGGGTCTCAATAAGAGAAATAAGAGCAAACTTGAGAACATGTAAATTGAGATTATTCATTTGGGGAACAGAAAATAGAAAAGAGTAAGACTAAAAAAGCCTTAGACCTATAATGCACTATCAAGCATAACAATTTCCACATGAAAATAATAGCTGAAAACTTTCCATATTTTTTGTAAAAATTATTTGAAGCCCAAGAAACTTTAAAATAAACTAAAAGAAGTTTACACCAATACACAACACATTCAAACTGTTAAAATCCAATGACAAAATAAATTATAAAAGAAGACAAGAAAAATGTCTTATATATGAAGAAGTAACAAGATTAACAGTTGACTTCCCATCAGAAACTGTGGAGAATTTCAGCAAAATATTAAATCATATATATATATATATATATATATATGTAAAAAAAAACAAAAAACAAAACAAACAAAAAAACCCCACCACGGTCTGTCCAGAAATTATCCAGCCATGTGGAAAATGAAAAATAGAGATATTCATTGAAGAAAATACAAGAAATATTGTACATAAGACAATGATGCCTCAGTCCCATTCAAAGTAGGCACTTTGGGACCTTACACAGTTCCCCCAGTCACCATCAGCTGTCCCACTGTATTTTCCTGAATCTCTTCAATGGTCTGAAATCACTTCCCTTTCAAAAAGTTTAGTTTTGGGAAAAGCCAGGAATCACAGGGCACCAAATTTGGGCTGTAGCAGGGGCTAAGTCACCTGGGTAACTTGATGTTTCACAAAAAATCTCTACATGAGACATAATACATGAGCAGGTGTGTTGTCATGATGAAGCTGCCCATCACCAGTTGCCCATAGCTGAGGCCTTTTGAATCATCTGAATAGTTTTTGTAGAGGAAAGTTCAAGCTTAATGCAAAATTTTATGCAGATTTGTTGCTCTACTATCCCAGTCATGTTGAATGTGATGGCCACACAGGACACATGCCACTCAATTGCGTCTACCACCCTCAATGGCTAGTACATGAAGTCATGATTGTTCACCATGCGTATTCCAGTCCATTCTCCTTGGCTATCAGGTTACACTGATGTTATGCTAACCATTTATCATTATATTAACAATGATAGGACCTTTCTCAGGCATATATATATATATATATATATATATATATATATATATACACACACACACACACACACACACACACACATATATAATTATGTATCATGTACTTTCAAAAAATAAAATTTATGTAAAAATTAATTCCAGGAGCAAAACCAGCATTTAAAAATAAAACAAACACAGGCATATTGCTTGAAACATGTTTTTTGAGAAGAAAATTGGTAAAATATTATCAACATTTTCTTCTTTTCATTGTTTTTCTATTACGGTTGTCCCAATTTTTCCCTCTTTGCCTTCCTTCGCCCAGCCTGCCCCCTCCTCCCACAGTCAATCTCAACACTGTTGTTCATGTCCATGTCCATGAGTCATTCATATATGTTTTTTGATTAGTCCCTTCTCCTTCTTTCCCCCTACCCTCTGGTTACTGTCATTCTTTTCCATGATTCTATGCCTCTTCTATTTTGCTCATTACTTATTTTGTTCAATAGGTTCCTCTTAAAAGTGAGATCACATGGTGTTTGTCTATCACCAACTGTCTTATTTCACTTAGCATAGTATTCTCTGGTTCCATATGTGCTGTCTCAAAAGGTAGGAGCTCCTTATTTCTTTCTGCTGCATAGTATTCCATTGTGTAAATGTACCAGTGTTTTTTTTTCCCCCCAAGTATTTTATTTCTTTATTTTTAGAGAGAGGGAAAGGGAGGGAAAAAGAGGAGAGAAACATCAATGTGTGTTTGCCTCTCACGTGTTCCCTACTGGGGACCTGGCCTGCAACGAAGGCATGTGCCTTGACTGGGAATCAAACTGATAACCTTTGTTTCACAGGCTGGCACACAATCTACTGAGCCACACCAACTTGAGCTGTGCCACAGTTTTTTTGAACCGCTCATTTACTGATGGACACTTACACTGTTTCCAGCACTTAGCTATTGTAAATAATGCTGATATGAACATTGGGGTGCATAAGCTCTTTTGAATTGGTGTTTCAGGATTCTTAGGGTATGTTCCCAGCAATGTACTTGCTGCATCAAAAGGCAGCTCTATGTTTATTTTTTTGAGGAAATTCCATACATACTGTTTTCCACAGTAGTTGCACTACTCTCCATTCCTGTTAACAGTGTACAAGAGTATCCTTTTCTCCACATGCTCATCAGCACTTGTTTGTTTATTTATCCATGATAGACATTCTGACAGGAGTGAGGTGATATCTCATTGTAGTTTTAACTTGCATCCCTCTGATGGCTGGTGATGTTGAGCATCATTTCATATGTCTACAGGCCTTATGTGTGTGCTCCTTAAAGAAGTGCCTATTCAGGTCCTTTGCTCATTTTTTGTTTGGATTGTTTGTCTTCCTGGTATTAAGTCATATGAATTATTTATATAATTTGAAGATTAACACCTTGTCCAATGTATCATTGGTAAATATGTTCTCCCATTCTGTAGTTTATTTTTTCATTTTGATGATGGTTTCTTTATCTGTGAGGAGCTTTTTAGTCTGATGTCACATTTGTTTATTTTTTCCTTTATTTCTCTTGCCCTGGGAGATATATCAGAAAAAATATTGCTACATGGGATGTCTGAAATTTTAGTGCCTATGTTTTCCACTAGAACTTTTATAGTATCATTATTTATATCTAAATATTTCATACATTTTGAGTTTATTCTGTTTTATGGTGTAAACTGGTGGTCTAGCTTCATTTTTTTTGCAGGTACCTGTCCAGTTCTCCCAATAGCATTTATTGAAGAGACTTTCTACTCCATTGTATGCTCATGCCAGTTTCATCAAATATTAATTGCCTATGGAGAGTTGGATTTATTTCTGGGCTCTCTCTTCTGTTCCATTGATCTATGTGTCTGTTCTTATGGCAGTAATAGGCTCTTTTGATTACAGTGGCCTTGTAGTATAGTTTGATATCAGATATTGTGATCCTTCTAACTTTATTCTTCTTTCTCAAGATTTCTAAGGCCATTCGGGGTGTTGTTTGGTTCCATATAAATTTTTGTAATATTTGTTCTAGATCAGTGAAGTATGCCATTGGTATTTCAGTAAGGGTTGCATTGAATCTATAGATTGCTTTGGGTAGTATGGACATTTTAATGATGTTAATTCTTCCAATCCATGAACAGGGTATATACTTCCATTTATTGGTATCTTCCTCAATTTCTGTCTTCAATGTTCTGCAGTTTCTGGAGTATAGGTCCTTGGTTAAATTTATTCATAGGTACATTATTTTTCAAGTTACTATAGTAAATGGGATTTTTTCCTAGTTACTCTTTCTGACAGTTCATTGTTTGTATAAAAAACTGCCATCAATTTCTGAATAGTGACTTTGTATCCCACTACTTTGCCCAATTCACTTATTGTATCAAGTAGTTTTTTTGGTGGAGACTATGTGTTTTCTACTAACACATAGTCTCCACCAAATAGTACACTATCATGTTGTCTGAAAACAATGACAGTTTTATTTCCTCCCTCCCAATTTGTATGGCTTTGTATTTCTTGTTATTATCTGATCCCTGTGGCTAGAACTTCCAGTGCTGTGTTGAATAAAAATGGTTAAAGTCAACATCCTTGTCTTGTTCCTGTTCTTAGGGGGAAAGCTTTTAGTTTTTGCCCATTGAGTATGATGTTGGCTGTAGCTTTCTCATGAATGGCCTTTTTTATGCTGAGGTATGCTCCCTCTATTCCCACTTTGCTGAGTGTTTTTACTCTAAATGGGTGCTGGATTTTATCAAATGCTTTTTCTGCATCTGTTGATATGATCATGTGATTTTTGTTCTTCCTTTGTGTAAGTGTTATATTATGTTTATTGATTTGTGAATATTGTACCACACTTGCATCCTTGGGATGGATCTCACTTGATTTTGGTGTATGAGATTTTTAATGTATTGATGGATCTGGAATGCCAATATTTTGTTGAGGATTTTTGCATTGATGTTCATCAGAGACATTTGCCTATAATTTTTTTCTTTGTTGTGTCTTTACCTGGTTTTGAAATTAAGGTAATACTGCTTCATAAAAAGAGTTTTGGGATCTTTCATCTTCTTGTATTTTTTGGAATAGAGAAGAATAGGAGTTCTTCTTTGAATGTTTGGTAAAATTTGCCTTTGAAGACATCTGGTCCAGGGCTTTTGTGTGCTGGGAGTTTTTTGACTACTGCTTTGATTTTGCTAGTTGATATCAGTCTGTTCAGGCTTTCTGCTTCCTGTTGATGCTGTTTTGGAAGGTGGTATGTTTCCAGAAATTTATCCATTTTCCCCAGGTTGTCTAATTTCTTGGCATATAGTTGTTCATAGTAACTTCTTACAATCCTTTGTATTTCTGTGGTACTGTTTGTTACTTTTCCTCTTTAGTTTCTGATTTCCTTTATTTAGGTTCTCTCTCTCTCTCTTTTCTTTTTTCTTTCTTGATGAGTTTGGTTGAAAGTTTGTCAATTTTGTTTATCTTTTCAGAGAACTAGCTCCTGGATTTATTGATCCTTTAAATTTTTTAAAAATCTCTATATAATTTAATTCTAGTTAAATTCTTGGAAATAATTGTTGATTTTTTCCTTCCTTCTACTCACTCTGGGCTTTGTTTGTTGTTGTTCCTTTAGTTCTTTTAGATGTAGAGTTGGGTTGTTTATTTGAGTTTTTTCTGTCCTCTTTAGGTAAACCTGTATTTTCTGAACTTCCCTCTCAGGGCTGCCTTCTCTGCCTCCCATAGATTCTGGGTTGTTGTGTGTTCATTTTCATTTGTTTCCAGGTACTTTTTAGTTTCCTCTTTGATCTCATCATTAACCCATTAATTATTTAATGACATGTTATTCAGTATCCGTGTATTTGAGGCTTTTTAGTGTTTTCCTTTTTTTTTTCCCTTGAGGTTGGATTCTAGTTTCAAGCCAATGTGATCCAAGAAGGTGCTTGAATGATTTCAATTTTCTTGAATTTGTCAAGTCCTGTTTTGTGTTCTATCATGTGGTCTATCTTTGAAAATGACCAATGTATATTTTGCTTCTTTGGTATGAAAGGTTCTGTGTATATCAGTTAAGTGCATTTAATCTAGAGTGTCATTCAGTGCCATAATATCCGTGTTGATTTTTTGTTTGGTCCATCTATCCATTGTTGACAGTGGGGTGTTAAAATCCCTAAGATGACTGTATTTCTGTCAATCTCCTTCTTAAATCCTTTAAGATTTTCCTTGTGTATTTAGGTGTTTCTATGTTGGGTGCATATATGTTTATAAGGGTTATATCCCATTGCTGGACAACTCCCTTAAGTATTACGCAGTGACCTTCTTTGTCTCCTGTCATGTCCTTTGTTTTAAAGTCTCTTTTATCTGATATAAATATTGCTACCCTAACTTAATTTTTTAAATATCCATTTGTATGGAATGATTTTTCCATCCCTTCAGTTTCAGCCTGTGTAGATCTTTTGTTCTGAGATAGGTCTCTTGGAGACACCATATATGTGGGTCATTTTTTCTTATTCATTGAGCTATCCCTATGGCTTTTGATTGGAACATTTGATCTATTTGCATTCAAGGTTATTATTGATGGGTATATATTCATTGCTATGTTTTACCCTCTGTCCTTGTGTTCCTCTCTCTCTCTCTCTTTTTCTTTGTCTTCTTAAAGCAGCCCCTTTAGCATCTCTTGCAATGCTGGTTTGATGGAGATGTACTCTTTTAGACATTTTTTTTTTTTTTTTTGGCGGGGGTTCTGGGAAGCTCCTTATTTTGCCCTCCAATTTAAATGAGAACCTTGTTGTGGAAAGTAGTCTTGGTTGCAGATCTTTGCTTTTTATTATTTGGAATGTTTTCTGCCATTCCCTTCTGGCATGTAGTGTTTATATTAAGATATTAGCTGAAAGTTGTATCAGAGCTCACTTATATATTATTAACTGTTTCTCCCTTTCTGCTTTAAGATTCTATCTTTGTATTTAAATTTTGACATTTTAATTATGATGTGTTTTGGAGTGGTCCTCTTTGGGTTCATCTTGACTGGGGCCCTCTTTTCTTCCTGAACTTATGACTTTTTCCCTCACAAAGTTAGGGATGTTTTCTGTAATTATTTTTTCAAACAGGTTTTCTATTTCTCATGGCTTTCCTTCTCCTGGAATTCCTATAATGTGAACATTGTTATGTTTCATGTTATCTTGCAGCTTCCTTAAATGCTCTTCATTCTTTTTGAGTCTTTCCATATTGTTACACTAACTGGGTGTTTTGTTCTACCTTGTCTTCCATCTCACTTATTTGATCCTCTGTTTCATCTAGCCTGCTTTTAATTCCTCCTAGTGTACTCTTCATTTCAGATATTGTATTCTTCATTTCCTTCTGGTTCTTATTCATAGTTTCTATGTGCTTTTTCATGCTGATGTAGTTCCCACTAAGTTCCTTGTAGTCCTCACTGAGGGTTTTTTTGTTTTGTTTTTAGTATTATTGTAACCATTACTTTGAACTCTATGTCTGATCATTTGCATGCCTCAATTTCATTTAGCTCTGTTTCTGGGGTTTTCTCCATTTCTTTCAATTGGGGGTTGTTTCTTTGTCTTCCTACTTTTTGTGGCTCTTTTTGTTTGTTTGTTTGTTTTGTTTTGTTGTTTTTTTTTTGTTTCTCCCTTTTGGATCAATCTGCTTTGACTTCCTATCCTCATCAGGTGACCTGTGGTAGGAGTACTGTGGGTCTTAATGGTGCAGCCTTCCTGAAATCCTGAGCTGTATACTCTAGGGGTGCCCTTTTTGCAGTTTTTGTGGGCCCTTTTTGTTGTAATTAGATGTTAGTTGTTTTTTGTTCATTCTTTGGTAAATTCTCCTCTCCATCTGGCTTACTGAGAGTCACGACACCCACCATATCTTCTATGCTGTTGTACAAGAGCTGTCAGAAGAAAACAACCCAGCAAAAAACCCACACCAGGAAAAATACTGTCCAACCATTACTGTGATATCAACAACAAACAAGCTTAGATTTATAAAGGTGGAAAGAGAATAAGAATAATATACAAAATGAAAAAAGAATATGAAGTGTCTAATAGAAAGAAAAAGGATTTTGAGTGGATAGGGAGGGGAGAAATAATTTGACTATGGAATAGAAATAAGGAAAAGAAAAGGAGAAAATAAAATTTATCATGTAAATAAAATAGGTAGGGAATAGGGCAAACTGGAGTAAAACAAGGGAATAGTATGATATGAGGTTTGAAGAAAAAAAAGAAATATTGAAAAATTAGGAACCAAGCTGCAGTAAAACAACTATGTCAGTGATATGAACAACAAAGGAGCAAAGATTGGTAAAGGTGGAAAGACAATAATAATTTTATAAGGTAGAAAAAAGAAAGAAAAGGGAAAAATTATGAGATGTCTAAAGGAAAGAAAACTTACTTTGTTAGGATGGGGGAGGGGAAATAATAAACGTAAGGGTTAGAAATCAGGCTAAGAAAGGGAGAAGATAAAATTTAAAACAAAAAGAAAAGACAGAGAAGGAAGAAGAGGAAATAGGGTAGAATGTAGGACCAGGAAATGTAGAATATGAAATTTAAAATAAAAAAATACAAATAAAATATAGTAAAAACCTAGTAATAGAATTGAAAAAATGCAACAACCCCAATATCAATGACAATCAAGCCAATATTAATAAAAGTAGAATTACAATAAGAATATTATAAGAAAGGAAAAAAGATTGTGAAATGACTAATGAAAAGGAAGATGGTTTTGAGAGGGCAGAGGGAGGAGAAATAGTAAGAGTGAGGAGTAGAAACAAGACGTAGAAAAGGAAAAAATAAAATTTAAAATAAAATAAGAAAGAAGGATGAAGGTAATTCGGAATAAGAGAAGGAGAGTGAAATATGAGATTGGAATTAAAACTAAAATAAAAATAATAAAATATATATTTAAATGAAATAAAATAAAAAATAAAAACAGTGAAATAATAGGAACAAAATTAAACATGAAGAAACAACGTTAAGAAGCTATGCAGGAGGAAAAAAACAGCACAAATTATGAAAAAGAATGAGGTGCAACTCATCCCAGCAGAGTCTAGTGTTTGTTTGCCTGCTGTCTTCTCCTTCAGGATTCACCCCTGATGCCGGCTGGTGTCCCTGTCTAGTTTTAGGAAGCCTGTTCAAGGCTACAGGTGTTCCACAGTCTGTGGCTGTCTCCTTCAGGCTTGGCTGTTTCCTGCTGTTCTGCCTTCCTGTCTTTTTATCACCTCAAGGCCCAGGGGTGGCTCATTTCATGATCCACAGCCCTATATGTACCACCTTACCCTGCCTCCAGATGGGGCTTCTACTGTAATCAGGAAGATGGTGTGATCCCTGGATTACCCCATAGGAGGTTCTGCTCAACCTTTAGGAAGGATGGTGGATGTGTTCCCTGACCCTGCACCACATGTCTTGGTTTGTCCCAGATCATTTCTGCTAATGTATAGTTTCTGATAAATTACCTGTCTATTTCATGTGAGGGACCAATCTATGTAAAATGTCAGCTCTGTGTGAGATCCAAGGCTGGGCAGGGCCTTGTGTACCTCTTGCTGTGCCAATTTGTAATCTCTCTTCTCTACTGTTTTCAGTTGAATATGGCCCAAGGAGAAGCCAGCATAGTGTCTGACAGAAGTTCATAAAGGACTCCTTTAGAGATTCTCTTTTTTCCCCCTGAGGATATGCACCTGACAGGGTGTTCTTGAGACTGGTTTTACTGTTCTTCAGGGATTGTAATCCTACAGGTGGGGGATGGGCATGCCTTTCCCTTCAAAGAGGTTTGTATCCCGTGGTTTCGGCAGCCTTTCCTGACTGCAAAGAATCTCAGGCGCTCAGCTCTAGCTTGTCTGGTTCCTGGTTCACTGTTCTTGCAGGAAGCTCAACCCAAAACCTCTGCTCTGAGTTCAGTCCCCTGCCACCACTCATCAGTTGCACTGGGTGGGCTCAACAGCCCCTTTACTGTGCAGCCTTTTACTCTTTCTGGCCATCTGTGTTCAGTGGGCACTAACTGAGCTTTGAATCTGGTCTCTTTGCTGGTTAGACAGCTGCATGCAAGTGGGTTACCTGCTTGCTTCCACTCCCCTCTCTTTACAAAAGTCCCTACATGGCACCCACACTACAGCTCTGAGCCACTACCTGGCTCTCCATTTCTCCAAAAGGCAAAACATCTTTCTGGGTCAGGGCTGTCCACAGACTTCCAGTGCCTCTGACCATCTTAGGAGCCAGAATTTCTCTCCTGGATTCTACCAGTTGACACTGTAGCCATGGATGTGCTGCTCACTCTGTGTGTGCAGCCCGAGTCTCCCAGAGTCCATATATCTTCCCATGTCTCTCCCAATTAGGATTGGGGGTTCCCTGTGCAGAACTGGGTCCCCCTACTCTGGGAAGGGCAGGAGCCACCAAGCTGCACTTTCTTTCCTTTCTACTCTCCTTTGCTTCAGGCACTTAGTATAAGGTATTTCCTCTTCAAATTGTAAAATTATTTACTGGACAGTGCAAAACTTCCTGTTCACTCTCTAGCTTCAGAAATTCGTATCAGCTCATATTGCTTCAATGGTTCAGTTCACTTGCCAGAGGATCCGCTAAAAATCCACCCTGGGCGCATGAGCAAGCAACCTCAGCTTCCACCGACTCAGCCACCATCTTTCCCTAACGTTTTCTTTCCAGCTGAAGTTGATTGCACAAATTTAATTTAGGAGATAAAGTTTTTCCTAAGCTCATTATTTCACTAAATATCATGTCCTTCATATCCACGTGACTAAATAATATATTCTTTAAAGATCAACAGAGAAGACACATCTTTCATGAAGAGTATATGATTCTTCAATGAAGTGCAGAATTTCTTCCATTGAAATGCTTTATTCAGTTTCTATAAACCCAGCTGATACATAAACATTTTTTACTTTATGATAAACAGAAAAAAATATTTCAGTTAAATTTACAAATAAATGTTCTTCATATCATGAGGTATAAAACATACAGTGTCTCAAAAATAATATAAATACTTTTGTACCTCATAGTTAACCAAACAGTTCATTGTTACAAGTTCTTAATTGATATACATATTTAATGAAACTACTATATAAAAGAAAACACTGTTTTTAAAATGAAGAAAATATTTAGTTTGAATATGCAGTAAAACTAATTTTGATCATGTTAATGATGCTAATTTAATATCTAATCTTATTTTCCTAAAATAAATTAGTACATATTTGTAATGAAGCCTTTATTATTATCTTTACTAGATTTGGATATGAATAATCTGCAAATCAATTTTTCTGTTATTATAAACATTGACACTAGAGGTCAAGTATAGGTTACTCGAAAATGTTATTTTGTGCCCCTGGCTGACATGGCTTAGTTAGTTGAATGTCGGCTTGTACACTGTAAGGTCGCCAGTTAGATTCCTGGTCAGGGCACATGCCTGGGTTGCTTGCCAGGTCCTTGGTTGGGGGTATGCGAGAGGCAACCAACTGATGTTTCTCCCTCACCTCAATGTTTCTCTCCCTCTTTTCCTCCCTCCCTCCTCATCTCTCTAAAATAAATAAATATGTTAAAAATATTATTTTATGGCCAAGAACAAATTTTAATATATTTCCATTAATAAGTAATAATAAAAACAAGCTTTCTTCACCCACATTTTAAAAACTTAAATTACATATAGACAGTGACATATTGAAGGTGCTCCATGTCTAAGAATTCCAGTGAGGCAGGCAAACCTGTTTTCCTAAAGCTTTCATAGTACAAGGACAGTCAGTCACAGTGAAACATTCTGACATTGAATTATGCTAGAGGATATTATAAAATATAGCACTGATGATTGCCAATATTGTAGTGTAGTTGAAGAATGCCTGGAGATGAAGAAACAGAGTGATTCATGCTCAAGATATCAATTTAAGCAAATCCTTAACATCACCATACCAAAAAAGCAATTACTATCCCAACAGCTTAACAGCTTTTTGTAGTCCATATAGAACAAACACTCACATTACTGGCAAATTTCATCTTCTGGTTGCGGACTTCTTTTTGTCAGGTTCAGACATTATGAAAGAACAAGAATACTGATTGATTTCCTTAACCTCATCACATATTAACAGCCAAGAGATGATGAATGACTTATTGTCTATTAATCATGCAAAAGAGACAACATGAGGTATTATTTTTCTCTTGAGTACAAAATTAGCAGGGCTGTCAAAAACAGTGACACAGCCAACGATTACTAAAGTGTATTCCAGTTATTCCATTAATAACAAAATATTAAGTAAAATACTAAAATAAAAAGTTTTTTAAAGAGTCTGGCAATATTATTCAGGGTATTATTTATAATGAATTAATGAGCAACAAACTAATAACAAAATGGAATTTAAGCTTCAGTCAAATTTACCCTCAAAAGATAAATAGAAAGATCAAATTCATGCAAGTTCTATATTTACAAAGATATAAATTTGCATATGGAAATTAATACAAGATGTTTCATATTATAGTTACTAACCTTTGGCCCTGTCTGAAGAATTCTCCTTTTATCATAGAGTGTATCAGTGTTTGTATGCTTGTTTCAAAAAAATAACTAATACAGATAATGTATCATAAAATGGCACATTTAAAACCTATATACCAGTATTTTTTTTTTTTACAGATTTTATTTATTTATTTTTAGAGAGAGAAGAAGGGAGGGAGGAAGAGGGGAGAGAAACATCAATGTGTGGCTGCCTCCCATGTGTTCTGCCCTGGGGACCTGACCCGCAACCCAGGCATGCGCCCTGACTGGTAATCGAAGCAGTGACCCTTTGCTTCGCAGTCCAGTGCTCAGTTCACTGAGCCACACCAGCCAGGGCAGTATACCAGTAGTTTAAATAACTAATTTTACCCCAATAAAATTAACTTAAAAAAATTTAATCATAAAATGAAAATAAAATATTCTATTATATATCAAAATTTGGACACATACTAGATTTCTGGGTCTGTGCCTAGACTGGGAAAATATAAATGAAGGCATAAGACTTAAGCATAGGTTATATACCTTTATGCTAGATATTTAGAATAAATTCTTAAACTGTATATCTAAAGAGCTTATGGATGTCTGATACAATTATAAAACTAAATTTATTTTTATTTTTAGATTAAATTTATTGCAGCAATGTTGGCTAACACTATTAAATAGGTTTTAAGTGTGCAATTCTGGTATATCATCTGTATATTGCATTGTATGCCCACCACCCAAAGTCAAACCTTTTTCATCACCGTATATTTGGCCCACCTTACCATTTACTACTCTCCAACTCCTTCCATCTAGCATCATATTGCTGTCTGTGCCTTTGAGCTTTTGTTTGTTTGTTTGTCTTGTTTATTCATTTGTTGTTTTCAGATTTATATCCACATATGAGTTAAATAGTATGGTTCTTGACTTTTTCTTTCTGATTTATTTCACCTAGCATGATATTCTCAAGATCTATCCATGTCACAAATGACAGTATTTTATCTTTTCTTATGGCTGAGTAGTGTTCCATGGTATATATGTAAAAACTGTACTTCCCATATTTCCCACAGAAAACTACTCCTCCTTTGGTAATAACCACATCATCCTTCCAGATTGTCAAATCAAAATCTATAGTTTCCAACTTCATTCCACTTTTCCGCATACCCTACATCCTAATGTTTAATTTACCTTCAGAATTGCCCATAGGAGTGAAGTGCATCAATGTTTGCAATTCACATAGAAGACATTTTAAAAAAAAAGGAATGATGGATAGAAACAAGGATGAATAGGTAAATAGATGTGTAACAAACTATTAATTGTAAAATTTAGTTGATGGGTCTACGTATTTCCTATACATGATGTTAACTATTTTATGTGTTTGAATATTCTCATAATAAAATACTGAGGAATAATGAATCAATAACATATTATTTCAAAACTCATGGAGGATTAAATTTCCCCCAATAACAATTACAATTTTTCAGCCAAATATAAAAGTAATAAGAAGGAACATTTTAACGCACTAAAGAGTGGTTAAATATAATTGGAAGCTGAGAAGTATATAACTTTTGAAGACAGTGAATTGTTATGAATCTCACTATGAGAGATCCTCATTTAAATGGCTTTTTTCTGCTTATGGCATGTGGTGGGAGGCCTAACCTTAAGGTCTAATTATATGTGTTGCTTCAATATCTGGTGAAATTGGGAGGGTCTCAGATAATCTAACTACAAGTCCCCTTTCCTCCTCTGCTCCTTCAGTTAAGGTCCCTTAGCCAAACAACCCTCCTTATTAAAGGGAATAGACATAGTTCCAGTTTATTGCTGAATTGTGGGTTTTAATTCTTTGTCAGCCTGCACAATTACTCAAACAAACCAGTTAAGTCTTCCCCTCGAAATATGAAACCAGGGGTCACCCCATCCTCTTGATACTGTAATACTTAATTCTCACAGTCCCTAGATGTTCACTTTGTTCCTGAGCACAACCTCCATGTGGCCTTGCATGATATGTGGTACCCTCCTTTCCCAGCTTTTGGGTATATGTGACTAATACACAGTTTTCTATCTCATCTGTCCCATGTTATCATGTTGTCAGCCATCCCCTTAACCCTAGAGCAAGAATCCTTCCCTTACCAATAAGGTAAGAAAGTGTCAAATTAAAATAGAGTATCATCACTCCTCAGTTCTCACTGTACATAGGGAATAAAATGCAATAAACAAACAACAACAATACCACAGAATGGAGGGGTAAAGTCTCTATTTTAGGATTGCCAGAGCACTTGGAAATGGATTGGAGAATCCGACAATTGGGGAAGGTGAGGAGTTTGCAAACACAGTGACTCAAATATTTTTCTGTTAAACGGGACACACACGAAGAGACACTGCAATGAATGTAGAGATAAATAACAGCTATAAGATTAAAGATTTGGGAATATATGAGCTGCCTATTTGTGAAAACAAAGAAGGGAGTTCATGGCCCTCCAAGTTAAAGAGGATGATAAACCCCTTGAGCCTCCACTGAAACACTATCAGTAGAGTCCAACTTTTTGGTGTCTTTGTACCAAACTGGAAAAAGAGTTGTCTTGGGCCACACATTAAATACATTGGGACATGTAATAACAACAACAACAAAAAAAACCTCATAATGTTTTAAGTAAATTTATAATTGTGTATTGTGCTGCATTCACAGTTCCTGCAGCCCACAAGCCTCAGTTTGGACTCTCCTGCTGCAAACCTCAGGGATAAACCACTCTACAATGTTTTGCTATATTTTAGGGCTGTCAGAGCCCAGCTGATCAGCTAGGGTAGGTTTCAGTAGTGACAGGTCCAGTTGAAAGAAAGCATGAGGAACTGACATAGGATGTACTTCACCTACAAGCAAGCAAGCAGCAGGCTCTTTATTGCTGGTGCCTAAGTTGGCACTGCTGGCACACACACTTATTGCTGGTTACAAGGGTTTTTATACAAGCTTAGACAATTGTGGGATCAGGGCAAAACTTAGGTCATTAGGAACTACAACGTGTACAATGACATAGACCTGGGCTGCCTGCCCACAGGCATGCCATGATGACTCATAGTTTCAGGCTGCCTGCCTGGACTGACCTTCAAGGGTACACAAAATCTGGGCTGCCTGCCCTGGACAGACCTGCAGGGGCCCCCACACTCCAGGGTCCCCACAAGGACTAAGGGAAAAAAAACAAAAGAGACCTGACATGAAATCCAAAACCAAGTATCTTTAAATAAATGTTACCAACACTTTAGGAAAATTATAGAAAATTGAATTAGAGATGGAAATCAATTAGAAAATGTAGAATCAAGAAATATAATATCTTAGTTGAAGAAATGATCATATATTTGATCTAAAGACAGTGCTTTTTAGGAATATCTAAATTGAAACACAGAAATTAAAAATTAGAAAAAATTAATAGTTTCAATGACATGTGGGGCAATACTGGCTGTAATCACACTAACAGATATAAGGGGAGAGCAAAATTGATAATTTGAAAAATTATTTTAATTTAAATAATAATATCTGAAAATACTCTATATATGGTTAAAACATTAAGCTACAGTTCCTAGATCAGTGATAAGTTAAATTTAGCAAGCCAACTAGATATCAGTTTAATTAAAATCAATTGTATTTCATAACATAAAAATTGAAAATAAAATTAAAAACACATTTACTATACTTTACTTCTCATTAGGGTATAGGAAGCCACTTGAAGATGTGTCCACCTTTAGCAAGAGAAAGAGAGAAAAAAAACTCTACAACCTACAAAATACCAATTTTGTGTGGAACTCATCAGAAAGTTTAGATCACAAGACTGAAGAATGCAATTCCAAAGGATGGCAAGCCTCTTGGATGAGAGATGGGAAGCACAAACTGTTTTACCTATATGAATGCACATGAAGAATAAGAATAAGCCATGAAAATGCATAAACAGAAAATATCTGAAATTATACTGACTGTCTAAAACCTGATTGTCAACTAGCATGACAAATCATACACAACAGGAGTCCATTCTCATCTAACTTGCTCGTTCTTTCTACTAAGGCCTTCATTGTGTACACAAGTGAAAAATTGGAGGCCAGACAGGAGATGCAAATGAGTGATTTGGTGAAAGAGCTGTGCAGGTGACAGCTGTGATTGGAAGGTAGGTATGAAAATGATTTGCTTCCAACTCTTCTTTCCTGTGAAGTATAAGTTAATTCGCAATCAGGGAAAGGCAAAAACAAAAACATGAACAAATAAACAAAATAAAACTCTTGTTGTTCCCGTCCCAGACAAAGATCAGGTCAGGCGCCACCAAAGGAGGGACTGAAGCAAAGGTCGTCTGATGAGAAGGAGGAACCAAGGCACTTTGCTTCCACTCTTCCACATAAAATTCAGTGACTGCTAGAGGAGTCCTTTATAACCTGTCTAACCTCCAGCACTAAAACTAGAAAAATATATCTGCTGCTGATGGAAGCGTAGAAAACGACTTCATGCCCAGATCCTGCTCTGAATAAAGCAGATATCCTGCTCCAAGGGTACAGGAAGATAACTTTCCCCCATTCAAGCTCCTGAACAGATGTAAGGCAAGGCACACAGATGGAACTCCCTTGTGACGTAGGAGTAAAGGTCCTACAGAAAGCTAAGGATAAAAAAGGAACACTAAGGATAAAATGCAGACACTCTTGACTTCACACTAAGTAGAATAAATCAGTAGTTTATCATTGGAGGAATTTGAACTCAGAGGTATATTGATAGTACTATAGTAAGAACCCAAACCAAATTTAGCCTAATTATTGACTAAATTGATGTAACTACATATACTAAAGGAATAGCAACAGAAGAGTAATACACATTTGGGGGAATAGATAATATTTATATTAAACTCCACTTTATTAAAAAAATATAATATATGATGAGTAAGCCAAAGGAAGATGGAATAAACAGATGAATCAAATACAAAACAAGTTACAGAAAAAGCTTAACCATGTAAATTAATATAAAATAAGTAGTGTAAATGCTTTTTTACTAAACAGAGTCTGTCAGATATAAAAATGAGACCCTGAAACATCCTGTCTATAGGAAACCTACAAAAACAGTGATAAATTAAAAGAGTAAGAAATTAATTCATATGAATAGTAATCAAAGGAAAGATTTGGTGGCTCTATGTATGTAAACAAAGTGAACTTCAGAACAAAGAAAATTAGTAGTAATAAAATGGAATCTTGCATAATGATAATGGGGTAAATACCCCCAGAATACATTACAGTGTTAAATATACAGGTACCTAATAATAAGTCATCAAAATCCACAATACAAATAGATAGAACTAATGGCAGAAATACATAAATCCACAGTTATATTTGAAGATGTCAGCTTTCTTCTCTCAGTAATTAACAGAAAGTATAGACAAAGAATTTGATAGAAATATTAAACATTTACAGAAGACTATCAACAAATGTGGTCAAAGTGACATTTTTACAATACTCCACATGACAACAGTAGAACACAGATTCTTTCAAGGTACACATGTAGCATTTACCAAGATGGACTATATTCTGGGCTATATAACAAGTGTTACAAAATTTAAAGAGACTAAAGTTATACACACTAAATATAGTATAAATTGATTTACTATAAACTACATAGTATATATATCATATAATAAGGGCCATATATATTATATAGTATATACTATATAAATCAATACACTATCGGCATACTCTAAATCAAGTATAAATACACTATTAATCAATGCAGAAACTTTAGAATATGTTTTGAAATGAATGAAAATGAAAAACAATGTAACAAATTTGAAAGATACAACTAAACCTGTGCATAGAGAGAAAACATAGTATTAAATGCTCATACTACATGTGAACAAAGGTCTCAAAGTAATCATCTAAAGTCTCACTTTCATAAACTAATAAAAGAAGAGAGCATTAAACCCAAGCCAGACTAAGAAAGTAAATAATAAATATCAAAAATGAAATATGAAGCAGAAAAATAATTGAGAATAATCAAAACCAAAAGCTGGTTTTTATGAAGTTCAAAAATAATTCATAAACTCCAAATGAATAAAGAAAATTAAAAGGTAACACACGTTACTAATATTAGGGATTAAAGAGGAGGAAATTTTATTGTATTTTTAAGAACATGGAAGAATGATAAGATTAAAGCATTAAAATTTGTTTTAATATGTTAGATAATTTTTATGAAAGATTTACTGAATAAGCTGCAACCAATCCAAGCTCACCTAAGGGAAAAAAGAATAGATAACCTGAATATTCCTAGAGCTATAAAATAAAATAAATACATAAATTTATAGAAAAAACTTTGCACATAACATACTTCCAGTCTCACGACTTCATTACTGAATTCTACCCTTCTTTAAAAAGATAAAAATATGTATCACCAATCCCATACACTGTCTTCCACAAAATAGATGAGAAGTTGCTAACTGCCATATCACTTATCCACCAGTTTCTATCAGCTAGTCAATGAACAAAGTATGTTGTATTCACACAGTAGAATACTAGTAAGAAAAATAATAAGTTACTGATATGTACAGCAACATGGACAATTCTCAAAATATTCTTAATAAGTTACATAATTTACTTTTGCCCGTATGTGAATCTCTGAAGAAATGAAACTATAGGAAAAGTGGTTGCTGTGTTCCTGAGGTGGAGGAAGAAGACTGACTTGAACGAGGATCAGGAAACATTCTAAGGTGAACAAAATGTCCCATATGTTGATTTTGTTAATGACTGCATAACAGTTTACATGTGCTATAGACTGAATTTTGCTTCACCCAAAAACATGTATATTGCAATTTAATCCGCAAGTGATGGTATTTGGTGGTGGGTACTTGAGAGAGGTGATTAGACCTTTAGTGTGGAACCTTCTCGAGTGAGGTTAGTGCTCTCATAAAAGAGGCCCCAGAGAGTTCCCTTGCCCTTTCTGCTATGTAAGGATGCAGCACGAAGTTGGTTGTCTGCAAACCAAGAAGCAAGCTTTCAACTGACACCAGGTCTTGCAGTGCCTTGATCTTGGACTTCTAAAGCTCCAGAGTTATGAGAAATAAACTTTTGTTTTTTGTAAGTCACCTAGTCTATGGTTTTTTTGTTATAGCAGCCAGAATGGAGTAAGATAGTATGATTCAGAACAAAATAAATGAACAAACAAAACAGACTCGTGTATACAGAGAACAACAGGGTTGTCAGATAGAAGGGGGATTGGGAGGTCTGGGTGAAAAAGGTGAAGGGATTCATTAAAATTAATGTCTTACTGGATAATGAATATACAAGAACTTGCTGTACTATCTTTGTAATTTTTTTATGTAAAGATAAAATTATTTCTAAACAAGTTTATTAAAGAATAAACCTAAAGTGAACACGAAAAAAATGATGTGTTTCAATGAATCAAAAGGGATCATTAAAAAGGCTAGGTGCTGCCTGGGAGGAACTATTTACACTACATATATATGTCATACAATTCACATCCAAAGTATTTGCACAACATATACAAATCAACACCAAAAAGAGAAACAACCCAATAAAAATGCACAAAATATTGAACTGAACTCTTTCAAAAGAATATTTATAAATATCTAAAAGCAAATGAAAAAGTGCTTAATATCATTAGACTTCTAGAAATAAAATTTAAAGCAAATATGAGGTAGTAGTGCACCACCAATAGAATGACAAATGTTTAAAAAAAAGATTGACAATACTAAGTTTCAGTGATGATGTGTACCCACAAGTCATATACTGTTAACATTTTATGAGAAATTTGAAAAGAAAGTTTGATATTTGTGTGTGTGTATGTGTGTGTGTGTGTGTAAACATATATCTGCTCTATGACCCAGCAATCACACTGCAAGAGAAATGAAACACATGTCCAGAAAATAGTTGTAAATGAAAATTCAGATTTTTATTCATAAAGCTTTCCATTTTTTTGTATTTTTCAATCTCTTTTAATAATGTTTTGTAGTATATAGGTCCTTCGCATCCTTTCTAAAGTTTATTCCTAAGTATTTTATTCTTTTTGTTTCAATGGCAAAATAAATTTTTTCATTTTTTTTCTGAAATTTCATTGTTTGTGTATAGGAATGCAGTAATTTTTTTGTACATTGATTTTATATCCTGAAACTTTACTCTTTTTGTTCATTGCTTCTAATAAATTTTTGGTGAAGTCTTTAGAATTTTCTATATAAAGAATCATGTCATCTGCAGAAGGTGACGAAGTTCCCCCTTCATCCTAATTTGGATGATTTCTTTCTTCCTCTTGCCTGATTGCTCTGGCTAGAACTTCCAGTACTACCTGAAATAAGAGAGGTGAGAGTGGACGTCCTTGTTTTGTTCTTCATCTTAAAGGAAATGCTTTCAGTTTTTCACCATTGAGTATAATATTAACTGACAGTTTGTCATATATGGACTTATTATGTTGAGATACTTTCCTTTTATATCCCTTTTATTCAGTGTTTTAATCATAAATGGATGTATCTTGTCAAATGCTTTTTCAAAATCTATTGATAAGATCATATGATTTTTATCTTTTGTTAGTATGGTATATTACATTGGCTAGTTTGTATATGTCAAACCATTCTTGTATCCCTAGAATGAACCCAACTTGATAGTGATGTATTATTTTTTTTAAATGTATTGCTAGACAAGGTATTTGATTTGCTAGTATTTTGTTTAGAATTTTTGTATCCGTACTTATCAGATATATTAATCTGTAGTTTTCTTTTTTTGTGTTATCCTTGCCCCAAAATGTGAATAGCCTAAATGTTTGTCACCATTGAAATGGTAATCCAATCAGGCTATTTACATAATGGAATAGTTTCTGAAGTTAAAGGGATGATCACCTGTAACACACAGTGATAAGGCTGAATCGCAAAAACAACATAGTTTGAGATCAGATACAAAACAGTACCTTTACATTTGTATGACTCATATATAAAAACGCTGATAAATGAGGATGATAGGAATTATAATGGCAATTTTTTATGTTGTTCAAAGATAGGTAGTAATGATCACAGTGAATAACTAAAAAGGGGCTTTCTAGGTGATGAAAGTTTTATATACCTTGAAGGGTGTATTGTTTACCCACAGCATTCATTTAGAAATTTTTAGTAACTTGGACTTTACACATTAATATGCTAACATTCTACAGTAGTTTTCCTTGAGCATCTTGAGGAGAAACCACTTGTCAATAGACAAATTGAATTGATTTTTTAATTTTACAATATTGTGTTTTTTATTGTTGTTCAAGTACACTTTTATCGATTTTTCCCCCCACCACTCCCCAGCCCCTCCCATCCCCACCTCCCACCCTCAATCCTACTCCACTCCTTGGCTTTGTCTATGTACATATTTTTTTAACTGTTATTCAGGCACAGCTGTCTCCACTTTCTCCCCACCACCACCCTGCCCTAATTGGAAGGGAGGAAGTAAAACAGTCATTGTTTGTGGATGACATGATAGTGTACACAGAAAACCCCATAGACTCCACCAAAAAACAACTTGACCTAATAAGTGACTTTGACAAAACAGTGGGATACAAAGTCAATATTCAGAAATCAAAGAAATTTTTGTCACTTTTGTCACAACAAAATATAAGAAACAAAAATTAGGGGGAAAAATCCCATTTGCTATAGTAACAAGAAAAATAAAGTACCTAGGAATAAACCTAACAAAGGAGGTAAAATATCTGTACCCAGAAAACTGCACAACACTGAAGTAAATTAAGGGAGATGCAAATAAATGGAACCATATACCATGTTCATGGATTGTAAGGATTAACATCAAAATGTCTCTACAACCCAAAGGAATTTATAGATTCAATGCAATCCCTACTAAAATACCAATGACATATTTCACAGATATAGAACAAACATTTCAAAAATTTATATGGAACCATAAATGACCCTGAATAGCCTCAGCAACTTTGAGAAAGAAGAACAAAGTAGGAAAAATTGATTTTCATTAAATAAATATGAGTAGATGCTATTTTTATATTTCAACTGACTGAACATATTAATGTGCTACCAAAGTCCTAATAATAAAATTAACTTTAAAATTAACCTCTTTGTAAATGTCTTCATTGAAGATACTCGGATCCTCTCTTGGTTTTAGGTGAGGAAGCACTGACATTTACAATGACTAGAGACAATTTTGAACTTTGTGCAGAAGTGTGTTGTATGTACACCCTTTATGAATTTCCTGAAAGATGTAAATTATCTCCCTATGTTGAGGTAAATTTGAAGAATGTACAAACACATGAACGTAAACCTAGAAGATATAATCTGAGGAAGAAAGGTCAATTTGTTCTGATTTAGCAGCAGAATTCCAGATGTTGTCACATACATAACAATGCCACAGATTGGAAGAGAAAAAACTTTCTCACTTTTCATTAACCTTTGAAGACTTGGTCAAAATAAAGGAAACAAAAACTTTTGATATAATATTTTTCCAGTTTAACTGAGAAATAATCGACATACATCATTGTCTAAGTTTAACACATATACCATGATGATCTGACTTACATGTTTTGTAAATGATTACCACAATAGTTTCAGTTGACATCCATCTTCTTACATAGATACAATTAGAAAAAGGGAAAAAAAAATTCTCCCTGTGATGATAACTCTTAGGATCTACATTGTTAACAACTTTCTTATGTATCAAATACCAGTGTTAGCTATAGTCAGTCATTGTATTATACATTGCATCTCTAGAACTTATACATTTTATAACTAGAAGTGTGAATCTCTTGATCACTTTCCTCAATATGATATGTTTTTGCTCACATTTCAGTAGAAACCATTTTCTTTTGAGATTAAAGTAAAACTGATCTGCAATACCTCCTCTAATTACCTTTTTATTTAAGTTATTCACAGGCTATATATGAGATAAACTATGTGGTAATTTAGCAGACAGTTCTAGCGCTTTTTATCATTTGACTAATTATAGAATATTAATCATGTGGCATAGAAAAATTACTTTTATTCATATGCCAGTGAGGATTTTGGAGGATTATCATTAAAACCTGGAGTTAAAATATGAGTTTGACATAGCACATACATGATTTAAGTGACTATAATTTGTAACAGTTTACATTAAAATGTTAGTATATATCAACAAATTTAGTTTTGTTTATTTAATACTTATGAAAAATAAATACTAGGAATTTCATTTCCTAACTTTGCTAAGCAGATTTCTTTTGACAATTATATCAAGAAAAAGTTCCAAGTTTTTATTTTCAAATACTGATTTTCAATTGTACTTTGTAGGCATTACTTCGCAGACAACCATCTGTTTCATTCTAAGTCTGAAGGCAATTATGTTATCAATAGACAAGTCTTCAATGGAAAAAAGATTTTTTTAAAGCTTTAAAGGTTGAAGTTGCAAGCAGTTGTTGAAATATAATTTATATATAGTTCCCCACATTGCAAACTGTGAATTATTATTTTAAAATTTCAAAATATAGATTTTTTCATATTCTGTGTGATGTGATGTAGCTGTAATTTAAAAATGTTTTAGGCTTGAACACAAAGTTTTTTAAGCCTATGTGAACAGTGCTGCTTTCAGAAAGTGAAAGTATGTTCAGATTATACATATACAAGCATACATGTGTCCACACTAGCAGACACACAAAGAAAAGGCATTTGTTTAAAATTTGGCCATCTGATGGACTTAACTGACATATATAAAGAACATTTCATCCCAAAGAAGCAAAATGCATATTCATTTCAAATGCGAATGGGACATTTCCAAATAGATCACATGATATGACACAAAACAAGCCTCAACAAATTCAAGAAAATGGAAATGATATTAAGCATTTTCTCAGACCATGATGGCCTAAAACTAAAAACCAATCTTAAGGAAAAAACTCAAAAACACTCAAACTCATGGAGACTGAATAGCCTGCTATTAAACAATGAATGGGGTAATAATGAGATCCAGAAAGAAATAAAAAACTCTGGAAACAAATGAATATGAACACACAACTGTCCAAAACTTATGGGACACAGCAAAGGCAGTTCTGTGAGGGAAATTCATAGAGATACAGGCCTACCTAAAAAAGATAGAAATATTTCAAATAAACAACCTAACACAACTTCTACAAGAACTGGAAGAACAACAATAAAGCCCAGAGTGGTCAAAAGGAAGGAAATAACCAAGATCAGAGTAGAATTAAATGAAATAGAGACTAAGAGAGCAATTCAGAGGATCAATAAATCCAGGAGCTGTTTCTTTGAAAAGATAAACAGAATTGACAAGCCTTTATGCAGACTCATCAAGAAAAAAAGGGAGAGGATGTAAATAAATAAAATCATAAATGAAAGAGGAGAGATCACAATCGATATCACAGAAACACAAAGGACTGTAAGATATTACTACAAAAAACTATATGCCAAGATGTGAAATGGACAAATTCCTAGAAAAATGTAATCTTCCAAAAACAAGTGAAGAAGAAGCAGAAAGCCTGAACAGACTGATAACAGCTGGGGAAATCAAAGCAGTAATCAAAAAACTCCCAGCACAGAAAAGACCTGGACTGGAGAATTCTACAGAACATTTAAGGAAGAGCTAACCCCCATCATTCTCAGACTATTCCAAAAAATCCAAAAAAAGAGAAGACTCCCAAACTATTTTTATGAAACCAGCATCATACTATTCCCAAAACCAGATAAAGACACCACAAGGAAAGAAAGCTACAGGCCAATATCGCTGATGAACATATATGCTAAAATCCTAAACAAAATATTGGCAAACCATATCCAGGAACACCTTAAAAAGATCAGCCACCATGATCAAGTGGCCATCATCCCGGGAATGTAAGGATGGTACAATATTTGCAAATCAATAAATGTAATGCATCACATAAACAAAAGGAAATGCAAAAATCACATGACTATATCAATAGATGGAGAAAAAGCATTTGGAAAAGTACAGCACCCATTTATGATAAAAACACTCAGCAAAGTGGGAGTAGAGGGAGCACACCTCAACATAATAAAGACTATATACGAGAAACCTACAGCCAACATCCTACTCAATGGGCAAAAACTAAAAGCTTTCCCACTAAGATCAGGAACAAGACAAGGGTGTCTGCTTTCACCACTACTATTCAACATAGTATTGGAGGCCCTAGCTACAGTGATCAGACAAGAAAAAGAAATAAAAGGCATCCAAATAAGAAAAGAGGAAGAAAAATGTTATTGTTTGCAGATGATATGATTGTGTGCAGGTAATATGATTGTGTACATAGGAAATCCCATAGACCCCATCAAAAAACTATCCGACCTCATAAGTGAATTTGGCAAAACAGTGGGATATGAAGTCAATATTCAGAAATTGAAGGCATTTTTCTACACCAACAATGAAATATCAGAATAAAAAATCAGGAGAAAAATCCTATTCACTATAGCAACCAAAAAATAAAGTCCCTAGGAATAAACCTTACTAAGGAGATAAAAGACCTATACTCAGAAAACTACACTACACTGAAGAAAGAAATTAAAGAAGATACGAATACATAGAAGCATATACTGTGTTCATGGATCAGAAGAATTAACATCATCAAAATGTCCATACTACCCAAAGCAATTTACAGATTCAATGCAATGCCTATTAAATTACAAATGACATATTTCACAGATATAGAACAAACAATTCAAAAATTTATATGGAATGATAAATGATCCCGAATTTTCACAGCAATTTTGAGAAAGAAGAATAAAGTCAGAGGGAACACAATGTCCAACGTCAAACTATACTACAAGGCTACTGTAATCAAAACAGTCTGATACTGGCATAAGAACAGACACATAGGCCAATGGAACAGAATAGAGAACCCAGAAATAAATCCATGGCTCTATGGTTAATTAATATTTGACAAAGGAGGCAAAAGCATACAATGGAGTAAAAATAGCTTCAACACATGGTGTTGGGACATCTGGACAGCAACATGCCAGAAAATGAAACTCAACCGTCAACTTACGCCATGCACAAAAGTAAACTCAAGGCAGATAAAAGACTTAAATATAAGTCACAAAACCATAAAATCCCTAGAGGAGAGCATAGGCATGAAAATCTCAGATATTCCACACATCAATATTTTCACCAATAAGCCCTCTAGAGCAAGGGACATAAATGAAAGAATGAACAAATGAGACTTCATCAAATTAAAATGCTTCTGCATGGCTAAAGAAAATATCAGTGAAATGAAAAGGTAACCAACAGTATGGGAAAATATATTTGCCAATGATACACCTGATAAGGGTTTGATCTCCAAAATATATAAAGAACTCACATGACTCCACTCTGGGAAGACAAACAACCCAATTAAGAAATGGGCAAAGGACCTGAACAGGCACTTCTCCAAGGAGGACATACACAGGGCCCAGGGACACATGAAAGTATGCTCAACATCACCAGCCATCAGAAAGATGCAAATTAAAACCACCATACAATATCACTTCACACCAGACAGAATGGCCATCATAACAAAATCAACAAACAACAAGTGCTGGCCAGGATGTGGAGAAAAGGGAACCCTAGTACATTGTTGGTGGGAATGCAGACTGGTGCAGCCACCGTGGAAAACAGTATGGAATAACCTCAGAAAACTAAAAATGGAAATGCCTTTTGACCCAGCAATTCCACTGCTGGGATGATACCCTAAAAATACGGAAACATCAATTCAAAAGAACCTATGTACCCCAGTGTTCATAGCAGCATAATTTACAATAGCCAAGTGTTGAAGCAACCAGCATGCCCATCAGTAAATGAGTGGATGAAAAAATTGTGGTACATTTACACAATGGAATACTATGCAGCAGAAAGAAAAAGGAGCTCCTGCCATTTGTGACAGCACAGATGGATCTGGAGAGCATTATGCTAAGTGAAGTAAGCCAGGCAGTAAAAGACAAATACCATATGATTTCACCTATAGGTGGAGACTAATCAACAGAACAAACAAGCAAGTTATATGTAACCAGAAACATTGAAGTGAAGAGCAAACTGACAGTGAACAGAGGAGAGGAGGGAAACGAAGATAGGGGGAAACAGGGGAAAGGTAGACAAGGAACATATATGTGGGACTCAGGGACAAAGTTAAGGGGGGTGGGGGGAGAGTGAGGGGAGGGGAGAGTGGTGGGGGAAAATGGGCAAAAGCGTACTTGAACAGCAATAAAAAATTTAATACAAAAGAAAAAATAATAAAATAAATTTGGCTGTTTGAGTAAATTATCTATGAAACATTTTAGTCTTTTTTTCTCTTGGTATATAGACAAGATATTATACTTTAAGTGTTTAAGATATTAGACCTCCTTAATCCCTTTGAACATTTTTATCTCTACCTGGAAACTCTGTTAGTGTCCTTAAAAAAGAAAAGGGAGCCTCTAATTTAGGGTTATCCAATCTAGCAAGAAAAAAATGCAAGACGCCCAGTTAGATTTTAATTTTGGATGCGGAACTGGTAATTTTTTATTATGCCTCCAATACTGCATGGGATGCCCTGGTAAATGCAATTTATGACATACTTATTATAAAAGTTATCAGTTGATCTGAAATTCAAATTTAATTTTAATACTCTGGATTTGATCCTTCATCCTGCTAACATATGTTGAGATCATTAGAACCATCATATGCACCTAATGGTCAATATTGAATTGTGCCTTAGAAAGAATCAAACACTGTCAGCTCAGAGGGTTCGATCCTGTGTGTCTCAGGGCAAGTGAGGAGAGGAGAATTATTGTTACCTGACCCCCTTTCCAAATGTATCTCCAAAACTGGAATTCAAACTCATTTCTGGCCCAAAAGATTATGCTCACTTTATTATTTTACATATCATTTTCTTGGGAAGAAGTAGTCCGTGGATCACAGACTACTGGTGTGCAAAGGCAATTCTACCTAGAGGGTAGTGTATGCAATACCTGTGTGTTAGGATACAAGGACTTCAACCTGCCCCCCTGCCCCAATCCATGATCTTAGTCAGCATGTCAGATATTTAAAATTAACAGTATTAGAGTTGGACCCCTAGGAAAAAAAAATGTGAAAGGGAAACTGATTATCAGATAAACAGTGTTTCCAAATATGGTTTCTTATTAGAATTTGGAAAGTTCATTTTTATAATAGCTATTACAGAAGTGTGATTCAGTAGCTTTGAGGCAATAATCTTTTGTGTTATTTTGTTTTGTTTTAATAAGCTGTCCTATGAATGACATTTGAAAATAATGTATAGATCAACTTAATTTTAGAAAGAACTTGAGTATAAAAAATCTTATCTTGCTCTTGTAAGAGGTTGGGTTAAATCTGGGCTTATATGTTTCTTGAGTTTCCCAAATATCCAGGTCTTTTTTCCTGTTATGGTAGAACAATGTGAAGCTCACCTTGGGAAGATTCCCTTATCAGCACCAGGTTATCACATTATTTCTCTACCAGACTTTAATTAAATGGTTATCAGTATTATTATGTATTAACCTGGAAGTAGCAATCTTTTTGAGCCTCAGATAATCACAAATTTCCAAGAAAATGGTGAACATTATAGCGAAAGTCTGAGAGAAGGACTTGGGTTTATAGGGTAGTTGAACAGACTGTGTTACCCCTAGGTCTGCAAGATTACCTACAGTAGAGATTCTTACACAATCATGCAATTTCATTATAATTTCATTATACACAATCATATAATTTCATTATGTTGAGAGCATGGGGAATTCAGAGTGGGGACCAACAATGTGTAATGCTGAATGGTAAAACTAAGGAAAAAGAAGATACTTTGTTTTTTAAATTTATTGTGGTGATACTGGTTTGTTAAACCATACAGGTTTCAAGTGTGCAACTCAATAAATCATCATCTGTACACTGCATCATGCACCCATCACCCCAAACAAAGTCTCTTTAAATCTCCATTCCCTGATTTTGCCCACCTACCACCCAATCTCTTTTCCCTTTGACTATCACCACACTGCTGTCTGTGTCTATGTGTTTTATATGTGTGTGTGTGTGCATGTGTGTATGCACACGCACATGTGTGTATTTGCTTGATCCCTTTATCTTCTTTTTAATTTTTTAAAATAACTTTCTTGTCTTTTTTTTTTAAGGCTTTTACTTGTTTATTTTTAGAGATAGGAAGGGAGGGAGAAAAAGAGGGAGAGAAACATCAATATGTGAATGCCTCTCGTGCACCCCCTACTGGGGACCTGGCCCACAGCCCAGGCATATGCCCTGACTGGGAATTGAGCTGGGACCCCTTGGTTCACAGGCCACCACTCAACCCACGGAGCCACACCTGCCAGCAAAAGAGAAATATCAGGGTTTGAGACATACATCCTCTCACACATCCCCAACTGGGGAACTGGCCCAAAGCCCAGGCACGTATCCTGGCTGGAAATCAAACCAGCGACCTTTTGGTTTGCAGGCTGGCATTCAATCCACTGATCCACAGCAGCCAGGGCCCTGATCCTTTTACCTTCTTTCATCCAGCTTCTCAACTCCCCTCCATTCTGTCAGCTATTAGTCTAGTCCATGTATCCATGCCTCTGTTTCTATTTTGTTTATCTGATTATTTTGTTCATTAGATTTCACATATAAGTGAGATCATGTGGCATTTTGGGAAAATAGGATAGATACATGCAAAAAAAAAATGAAAATAACACTACATACAAGAATAAACTCAAAATGGATTAAAGACTTAAATGTAAGACTCAAACCCATAAAAATCCTAGAAGAAAACATAAGCAGTAAAATCTCAGACATTTCTCAGAGCAATATTTTTTCTGATCTATCTCCTCAGTCAAGGGAAATAAAAGAAAAATAAACAAATGGTACTACATCAAATTAAAAAGCTTTTGCACAGCAAAGGAAACCATCAACAAAAATAAAAAAGGCAACTCACTGAATAGGAAAACATATTTGTCAATGATACATCTGACAAGGGGTTGATTTCCAAAATATAAAAAGAACTTATACAACTCAACACCAAGACAAACAGCCCAATTAAAAAATGGGCAAAGGACCTGAATAAACACTTCTTTAAGGGGACATAAAGATGTCCAACAGATGTATGAAAAATGCTCAATGCCACTAATCATCGGAGAGAAGCAAATTAAAACCATAATGAGGTATATCACTTCATACCTGTCAACAAGTGTTGGTGAGGCTGTGGATAAGGGGAACCCTCGTGCACTGTTGGTGGGAAGGCATGTCAATGCAGACAGTGTTGAAAGCAGTATGGAGTTTCCTCAGAAAATTTAAAATGAAACTGCCTTTTGACCTAGCAATCCAACTTCCGGGAATATATCCTAAGAAACCCAAAACACTAATTTGTAAGAATATATGCACCCCTATGTTCATTGCAGCATTATTTCTGATATAGCCAAAATTTGGAAACAGCCCAAGTGCCCATCAGTAGATGGGTAAATATAAAAGGTATGGTACATTTGGTACATTTACACAATGGAATACTACTTGGTTGTAAAAAAAAAAAAGGAAGGAAGGAAGGAAGAAATCTTACCTTTTGTGACAGCAGGGATGGACCTAGAGATTTTTGTACTAAGTGAAAAAAGATAATTTTAAATCAATTTTACCACCCAGTTCATCCTTTTCTGAAACTAGAAACCTGAACTTTTAAACATGATGGTTTATTATCATTGTCTAAAAATTCTTACACTTTTGGCATATTCTCAGGAAGATTACTAAAACTTATGCATGATAATAATTGATACAATTATCACGTGGTAAGGAGAGCTTTTTTTCCTTCCTTTTGGAGGTTGAGAGACAGTACTATAAAATTAGAATATTTGTGAGAGAAGGAAAAGTGGAAAGGAAGAAAAAAGGAGCATTATCAATCCAAATTACCAGGCTGAAATGTTTTAGATAGATGATTGAGAGAAATAATTTCTAATTCACCTCGAATCAGAAGAGAATATGTATTAACATGTTAGAAAGATGTAGTTAATAACATTTTAATGTTTAAAGAATCTACTATATAGCCCTGGCTGGTGTAGCGCAGTGGATTGAGCTTCGACCTGCGAACCAAAGGGTCGTCGCTTCGATTCCCCAGTCAGAGCGCATGCCTGGGGTGCAGGCCAGGTCCCCAGTATGGGGGTGTGAGAGGCAACCGCACGTTGTTCAACTCCCTCTCTTTCTCTCTCCTTTCCCCTCTGTCTAAAAATAAATAAAACCTTAAGAAAAAAAAAGAATATACTATACAAAAGATTTACTCAAATTTAAAGGCAGTGGAATAAAAGGAATAAGATATCTTTCCAATTGTGCTTATCTGCACATTAAATGAAAATATGGTTGTTACAACTTAGTGGAACACATCGGTGGATTTTCTTTCTTAGTACAACTATTGTCTCCCTTTGATTCTTCAAAACAAAACACCAAAAAAGAAACATCGAGTAGGAGTGAGAATCACCGTCCTTTTTGTCAGGTAATTATCGAACTTCTGGTAAAATGGATATTATCTTTTTTTATTTTAGGAATAAAATTTAAATATTCTTGCTTTTGAAAGAAGTATTTTCCACTATCACAACCTAGTAATTATCTCAATTTACTTTCTGCAGAACATTTCACAACATAGATCTTAGAATTTAAATGACTTCGTAGGCTTCTAGCATGTGTCAGGAAATTCCCTTGACATTATGAGGAGTAATCAATTTAATTTGTGTGCCTACCATGTTCTAGGCACTAAACAAAATGGCTGAAAATGATTAAAAGTGAGTTTCAATCAAGGTTAGATATGCACCAGTTTAATATGGTACTGAGATCCTTTCTGCCTTGGGAATTTAACAGTTTATTTATTCCCTCTGTGCCTGAGGCAGCTAATCTTTAAACAGGCTTTAATGAATGACACCTCATGGAAGTATTACAAGCACTTCATAAGTATATATATAAATGTATGTTTATGTCTAAAAATACATATAATTATATATTATTGTAATTTATACATGCATATATCAGTATATAAAACATGTATAGATAGTATAAGAATAGAAAACTAGTCTATGTAAATATATATAATAGAACATCCCCTAAATGAATAAAAGTGTTTAATAGACCATATGACACATGATAAGCATTCAATACATGTAGCTATTATAAAGTAGATGGGGAATGTTTATTTCTGAAATATGCATGATATAGTAATTATACTGACAGCTATAAGGCTTGTGAAAACAAACAAGCTAAGACAGATTAAAATTGTCTGCTTTAAAGCTAAACTTTAGGCTAAACACATTTGAGTCCTATATAATTTCAGTAACCATTGTCGCCCCAATAAATTTTATGAAAAAAAAATTCCAAACTCCATTTTCCTTATGGGAATAAAGGTAGATATAAATTATTTAAGATAATCATTGTTAAGATGAATAGATATGGAAAATGTGAAGTTTCCTAACACACATTAGAATACAAGCATTTTGCTTGGAACATAATAAAAAATAAATAAATACATATAAGATCAGAAACAAAGAGAAAAAGATTACGATGTCTATCTTGGTCATCACAGGATTTAGATATAGACAAAGATGGATCCTTCTGAGAAAGGTCATTCATTCACTTTGATGATAATATAGTAAAAAAGTAAGTGTAAGAATGAATGATTGAGAGGAAGGAGGATGGAGGGAGACAGGGAGAAAGAGAGTCAGAGATGGAGAAAGGGAGGGAAGAGACCAGGTTGTTATTACTAAAGACTGATCTTGATTTTGAGTTATTTTCTCTTATTAACTGTCATTTTTAGGGTTTCTACTTACCTAAATATAAGTATTAATTGAGGAGATAAAGTAAAAAAAAATACTAAAAATCTTTGCTCCTAACTCTTGGTCTAGAGAAATAAATTCATGAAACAATGCTATCACATTTTCCAGTGTAAGGAACCCTACATCTGCAATACTGAAGAACCAGTGTTAGTTTCACATACCCTTTTTAAATTAAATTTATTGGAGTGCTATTGGTTAATAAAATTATATAGGTTTCAAGTGTACAATTCTATGATGCATCATCTGTGTATTGCATTGTGTGCCCATGACTCAAAGTTGAATCTTCTTCCATCACTATATGTTTGATCCTCTTTACCCTTTACTACCTTCTACTCCCCTTCCCTCTGGTAACCACAGTACTTTTGTCTGTGCCCATGAGTTTTTATTTGTTGTTTTGTTTGTTTATTTGTGGCTTTCAAAAGATATGTAAAACAATGCTCAACTTCACTGGCTATTAGGGAAATGCAAATCAAAACTATTGTACAATGAGATACCACATCACACCTGTTAGAATGGCTGTTGTCAGCAAGACAGGTAATAAGAAGTGTTAGAGAGGTTGTGGAGAAAAGGGAACCCTTATTTACTGCTAGTGGGAATGTAAACTGATACAGCTACTATGGAAAACAGTATGGAGACTCCTCAAAAAATTAAGAGTAGAGTTACCTTATGACCCAGCAACCCCTCTTCTGAGTTCTACCTGAAAATTTTGAAAACATTTATATGACAAGATATGTGCACCCCTATGTTCAGTGCAGCATTGATGACAGTGGCTAAGACATGGAGACAACTTAACTGTCCTTTGAAAAATGATTGAATAAAGAAGATGTGCTACATATATATAATAGAATACTACTCAACCATATAAAAAAAAAATGTAATACTGCCATTTGCGACAACATATACTCTTCCAAGACCTCTTTCAAGCCATGGACCACTTAAGCAGGCCAATTGATGCATAAGTGCTTAGTAAATTTTGTTTGAATGAAGAAACTTTGTATTTTGTTCTGGCTAGGTTTTGGTTTTCAATGGACAGTAATTTTGTCATAATAATTTGTGAGTTTTATTTAATGTCATGATAGTACAATGAGTTTCCATTCTGTCCTAAGGATACTAGGATGTCAAAGGCTCACCATTTCCTCTCTTTTACTTGGGAATTCATCTTCTTCATCCACCTTCTCCCTGTTTACCAACGTGTTTATAAAGAAAGTTTGCATTATTATGTATCAAGAACTATAACCCTTTATGATGCATATATCTTTAGTGAAACAACATGATCAGTAGTAAATTGTTTATAATACTATAATATAAATTATATGATAGTAATTTATGTTTTGAGAAGAGAGTATCTTTCAGAAAATTTCACATCCTTTATTAACATATTACAAAAGAAAACACCAATTTAGCAAAAATTTATTGGCAGAATTGGTTGCTTTCTATCAAAAATTTTAAATTGACTTGAATTCCTAGTTTTAGTAAAGTATCATTTAATTCCAATGACAAGATAAATTTCCTGAATGAGGATTATCATAGTAGAATATATTACTTATAGAAAATATATGGTCCAGATGAGTTTACATAAAATTATGCAAATTTATATTCAAATACTTGAGATTAACCTTTGTCATAGATTTATATATAATGTAACAACATGTAAAGTTCAAACTCTGTTGTTCATAAACCAAAAGTTACTTTCAGGGGTTTATTCCTGTGGAAGCGGCAGAAGTTCATAGCCATGTATACAAAATTTTCAAATGAAAAAAATATTTTTCTTTGTAAAAATTCTAAAAGCAACACTCCAATTTTGGAAATTCTTAGTGAACAATAAAAAATGTTATGGAATAATCTCAAATTAATATATATTATACAATATCAGTTTCTGCATGTTTTATTCAACTAATGTTTCCTCAGCTGTAATTACATTTGCTATGTGTACATACTACAGAAGTTTCAGTAAGAAAGGACACACCTAGTTTCCAGAATCATGTATACTCAGGATTTGTTGCCTTTTTAAATTTCTGACTGAATTTTTAAATGGCTGGTCATCTGAAACTGTAAAAGCATCCTGAAATAAGCCGCTTCAACTTAATTCTTTTCATTTCACTCATATCCTCCTTGGAATATGACATCTCTGTTGGTGCTGTACCTAAACAAAAAGGTATATTTTATTGCTTTTATGCATATAGGATTATTTCCTGAAAACATGTAGAATTTTAGCGATGCAAATTGGAATTAATTTATCATTTTCTGGCTTTGACATTGTAGCAAGAAAACCTCTCTCTCTCTCCATTCAACTACTTTAGCTACTATGGAAAGCATACAAGCTATTTAAACACTCTTTCTGATCTTCCAGAATTGTTTTGGAATTCTAAATTTGTATTGACACACTTTCTTTTGGTCATATACCTTTCTAATCTCTTAATTAGGCAAGGCTTTTTGCTTCATTCTAGAAATATGTGGTAAATTATGTTACTGAAATTTCATGTTATAGTACATAAAAATGTACAGTGATATACAGCTATCGTTATACAGTAATACACAGTTTATATAGTTTGAACATGAGTTCATATATGATATAGTAAGCAAATAACAATATACATATTTCTTAAATTTATAACACATTCTTAGAAAAAACATGCCACTTCAACATATGCAATATAATATAAAATATAATATAATGCATAAACATAGAAGAATTATCAGGGTTCAAGAAAAGTTTTATGGACAATTGCATAGGATATTACATGTAAAATCACATGTATACCTTTATAAATATATGAGATTATCTAACTGAAAAATGTTAGACAAAGTTTCCCTGGATGAGCATTAAAAAAGACAAAGTAGAAGCAACTTGAATGTCCATCAGCTGTTGAATGGATAAACAGAATATGGTATATATTTATAATACAATACTATTCAGCCAAAAAGTGAATAAAATTATGATAAATGTTATCACAGCATGGATAATCCTTTAAAATATTATCAAAATTGTATGATATAATTTGTATATAATATATAGAACACACAAATCTATGAAGATAGCATAGTAGTGGTTGCCAGGGTTGGGGAAGGGATGAATAGGGAGTGACTTCTTAGTTGGAATGGGTTTTATTTTGGGGTAATGGAAATGTAATATTAGGCTGTGATGATAATCACACAATATTGTGAATGTACTAAAAACTACTGCATTATATATTTTAAAATGGTGATGTTATGTGAATGTTATCGTGACAAAAAAGAAAGACAAAGAAGTGTGAAATAGTGTGATATATTTTTATGTTACTACAATGTAGAAACTGACTTAAAATAATCCCATTGCCTGGTATGTAAGATATTAAGTATACTAATTTAAAAGTTAATGAATAAGAAAAAGGAAAAAATTTGGAACACCTTGAGAAACTTGTTAAGAAGTTCGAGCTAAATCTTAAAAATGTTCAGCCCTGACCAGGTAGTTCAGTTAGTTAAAGGGTCATCCCAATTCACCAAGGTTGTGGGTTTGATCTTCAGTCAAGGAACATACAAGGAACAATCAATGAATGCATACATAAATAAATAGTCAATGCTTCTCTCTCCCTCCCCTCCTCTCTCCTTCTCTCTCTCCCCCCCCTCTAAAATCAATCAATATATTTTTTTTTTAATTTGAAAAAAAGTGACCATGTGCCAATGAAGGTCTGTAATAAAGGAAGTGGTATTTTCTAACTTAACATGTTGGTACATTCATTGTCACTAGAAAAGTGAGTGAAAAATTATTTGGGAATGTAAAAGTGTGGAGCATTCTTTTAGTCAAGAGATGATGAGGAGGTCTTAAACTATGATAGAGGCCATTGGTTTGTTGAGGAGAGTAAACTTACATTCAGGGAAATCACCTCTAATGGCCAATTGTTTACCAAATATTTTACCGAAGTCACAGTGCAGTCACTGTCCTTAAGGAGGTTAATTCTAATACAAGAATGTTGAGTTTGATATTGCAAAGAATATTAATGAGTAACAAAAAAACTACTGACAACATAGAATATTATATATACACATATATGTATTATCTGTACTTGACTATATTGCATATTATATTTACATAAAGAATTTTATTTATTTATAAATACATACCCATAACTATATAGATCAAGATGCAACTAACAGAAACTTGATTTTCAAGTGCTGAAAATATACTTCAGCATGGCTAATTAACTTTTACAAGGCCACTCAAACAGAAAGATGATTAATAACACTATTTTTATTCCTATTTTAGTTATTTTCATGTTTTTCAAATGTATTTTTCATTTTTTCTAGAAGATATAAATAAGAGAATAATTAAATTTTAGAATATTTGGCCCTTTTAACAGAAAGAGTAAGAGACAGAAAAAGTAGGAGAAAATTTACATTAAATCAACTTTGGTGTTCTTAAGGAGTTGATCCAATGTCAGTAATATACACCTTTTGCATGGTTAGAATCAGATTTACTGGCTAAAAAATGTTAAATAACCATCCAGAATGACAAATATGGTATATGTTTGGGCATCAACACACAAATGGAAAGCTAAAGATATCTTATTCAACTTTATTAAATGCATTTTGTACCCAAGATTAAGTCTCTATGACCTTCTATACAGTAATTCACACTTGAGACACCTGAACTTTGCTTTCCTCTACAAAACAATCAGATGACAGTAATAACAAAATAAGAGATGGTGAATACATCATCTTCCACAAAACAGAGTCAATTATTCCTGGCTTTGTATATGAAAAAAATATGAGAATGATACCGTCTTTTACCTGCCATTCTATATCAGCTAAAGAAAAACAACTGCTTTAAAAAAAATTCTAAGAAACAGAAAGTAAAATTTGCAACAAAGACTCCGCTTTAACTGTTTATTAAATATACTTTTACTTACAGAATGATATATTAATTTTATAATAAACACTCAGCTTTTCAATACATTAAAATAGATTAGTAACAGTACAACTAACATCTTTTAAAATGTTAATATGCATTAAGTTAAAGAAGTTTTCAATTGAACATATGAATTTTTCTTTATGATTTTGGTTTTCTCATTATTATATGGTACACACTTTGATGTTTGAATTTGTACAAACTTATTCCTACAATATTAGACTAAAGAGAGCATACAATTTTATGGCTTGAGTGACTTTAGACATTGGCTAACATGTTCATTTACTTTCACTCTTGTTTAACTATTAGAGAACTCTTGAGGAATGTTTAGCTATTTTAATTTTGTATTTCACCCATGTATTTTATATGTTGATTAATTAATTCATTGATTATTAAAAACATCTATTTGAAGTCCCATTGTACAACATTTAAGCTCCCACACACAAAAATATCAGTGGTTAAATAGGTGATAAATATACATATATTAATATATAAACATATATATATGAGTAAAGGAACAAATTAATATTTATAGTATAAGACAAATACAATATTTTTGGTATCAAAAAGGGTAAGAATTCATAGTTAGTTAATATGAAAATACAGTTTTACTAGTTACAAATTATGAAATAATATTGACTATATAAGTAGTATGTCATTTGCATATATGAGCAACCAGCTACCAAGAATAAAAGAGAGATGTAGCTAGTACATGGTAAAATGATTAATTTTATTATTTAAGTGGCACTTTTGTTAAACTATTGATAGTAGGTCAGTAAGTATAATTAATGTTTTTATAGTAGTATGTATACTTTATAAAATTTCTTCCTTAGAAATTTTATAAGTTGCAGCTTTATTGGAGAAAGTTTAGTAATACTGAAAAATGAGAAAAATATGCCAGGATCCAATTATACAGATACATGAAACTTCAGGTATTTTTTTGTGTAACTATAATTTTTACTAATTTTGAAATTATCTCAATTTTTGTAAGTATATCTTTTTTTTTCTTTGAATTAGGCTGAAAATATTGTATTCTTTAGACTTGAAATTTTAATTTCAAGTCTGGAACATCATTTTGGAAATGAATTAACAATATGACATAGCAATAGATATTTCTTATTTTTAAGATAATTAAAAACATTATTTTCCTTCCTATACAAATAAAGCTACAATTTTGTTCAGTGCCCCACATTTATAAGAGCTCTTCTCTAAAACCAGCTATGAATAAGTAACAGGCAGGTAGGACTCAAAACAGGAAACTAAAAATTCAAACAATAAAAGTTGAATTCATTCTATTCATGCACCAGAAATTACTCATGCTGAGAAAAAGCACATTTACTCTAATAATAACTAACTGTGTTTAATATAATTTTTACTAAAGCTATTCACATTTTACATGCTTCTTTTGTATTAAGACACTTGACATAATATTAGACAGTTCTTAGTTCGACAGCCATGTACAGCACACAAAAGGTAATCCAAGTCAAGAATTCAGAAAGGATGAAATCCAGAACCTCTAATTGAGAAACAGTTTGAAGTGATTGAGAAAGATTGTTTAAAAAAAGATTAATTATAGCTTTAATTCACCACAGCTATTAAGAAAACTTGCCTTACATTATAAAAAAAAGGATATTTTCTAGAAAATTTACTTTCGCATATATTCTATAGGGATCACATCTGGTGTTATTTAAGTATTACAAATACTGAGTGGATTAAAAATACACAAGAAGGAAAGGTAGATAGCTATCTTTACACAGGCTATACAATGACCTAAGCAGAACATTCCATATTTAGAAACCTATGTCAATGCCTTCATATTCTTAAATATTACTAGTTATGTAATAATAAACAGAAAAACCTAGAAAATGTCATAATGACATTTATAGAAACTAGGCTATCTAGAAAATGAAATGACATGTAAGGCAAATATTTTTCACAGTGTTTTATGTTTACAAATTTAAAAAATAAAGAGAAAAGCATATGTTTCATAGTTAATATATATCAAAGTGTTGGAAACAATACATTTGAGATCATCCAATGTCAGAAGTAAAACAGAGCAGACTGGGTTCACAATATTTTAAGTTATTGGGAGAAATGTGATGTAGATAATCTATGTGGTCTTTCATTTTCATGTGTAAAATCTTCACTGTGGTGCACATTGGCTGTATATGTTAACATACCACCATGTCATCCTCAGTGCTGTGGACTTGCTGCCAGGCTCTAGGTTAAAAAGAATAGATATATAATAACAAATATGGAACTGCTAGTTGTTTGTGTATTGGATTTAATTTAAAAATGCCAACATACCTAATTTTCCCAATAAGATTTTTATTTTATATTTTGATGTCTGAATTTTGACCAGATAGTAAATATTTTATTTTCATTCCTGACTCAAACAAATATGCTCAGGGCAACTAGAGGCATGTCCCTGGACTTGACCTCGGTAGATACTTGACAGTATGTACCTTAAATGCACTCTTAAATGTATAAACTAGCAGAATAAAAAAAAAATACAAGTAAAGGTAGTGAATACATATATCAAAAAATACATGCACACACATACAATTGCATGAGGTTGGCTTGTTTTACAAACAAAGAGACATCAAAATTCAATTAACTAATTTCCTTTTCATTAATCAACCTATCATGAAACTGAACCTATACCAGGATCAGATCATCAGACTATACCATGCATTATACTTAACTAAATAAGGTCAAGGATGTAGGCAAACAAAGGATCACAAAAAACACAAAGAAGTCTAGAAGTAAAAGTCATTTTCCTAAATTTTTCATGCGTGATATCAGGCCCTTTGGCTTAGAATAGATTATGATCTGTATTTGAGGTTCATAGGATCATTCACATAAGGAGGGAATTTACATTCTGAAATTGTCATTTTATCCCCCAGATTGTTGTGTAGTCTATATTATGTGACAAAGTGATATGTCACAGGTCCTGGGTTTTATTTACTAGAAGATATCCTTAGCCAAAAGCATCCTCTTAAGAGATAAGGTCTCTGACATTTCAAATATTATTAGGTTATTTACTGAGGCGACCCTCCCCCTGCACCTGAAAGAAAAGATTAGACCCTAAGCCAGCTGTCTTACCTCTCTTCTCCCAGAAGTAGCCTCACAGTCATTCAACAGTCAATCCATTTACCACCAAGCACAGTGTTCAATAGGTTATAAATAGATTTGGGAGATATTTTCTACTATCAAGGTGCTTACAATAAAATATAGTTTTATTATCTAGTCTTTTATTTTCTGATTTTTATTAAAAATAATTTGACATTCTCCTATTCACCATTGTATCTTCACTATCTAGCAGATTTCAATTACACTAATGTCACTCAAATGCATTTGTTCAAGAAATGAGTAAAGTTTATTTAACAGTGTAAAGATCTGTAATTTTGAGCAAAATTAAGCTTAAGCAGACAAATCATGTAGGGTAGGTGAGAAAAATTATTACCACGAGTGTAGGGTATGTGTTAGCAATGCATTTAGTAGCTACAGCTATGGTATTCCAGAGAAAATAAAATGCAAAAATAATTAATCATAGTCCTCATTATAAAAAAAACAACATATAAGCTACAGTAACAAAGACAAATATAATATAATGAATTAATAAAAATGTGATGTAGAAAAAATTTATATATAATTGTATATTTTCACATATTTTTATAGATTAAAATTTGTGAAAGATTCCACTTTTTAATTTAATAGTTTTGTCTAAGATTCACACTTATTATCCATTTTATGGAATAGGATGGTTATCCTCATAAAATCTCAGCATGTGATATTAAGTAATATTGTAAGTTAGAGTTAGAGCCAATACTCACAGTTTTTGAAATTATTATGTTCTTCTCAGTATAACGGACTGACACCCATTATAAATGTGATATTTTAGATAAGCTAAAAACATCAAGTCTTTTTATATATCCACATCTATTTTCACTACTGATAATTCATCACATAAAAATGTGAACAAGTATACATACTATGACATTAAAGCCAATTGTAATAGCATTACTAATTTATAATTGTACATTCTAGAAAAAATTAGAATTTTCTTTAGAAGTGTCTAGAGTTTTTAACAGTGCATGACTTACAATTCTAAAGTACTCAAAAAAGTGAAAGAAATCACACTTCTTTATGACCAAAATTTTGCCTTCTTCAAAATAAAGAACACTGTGGTAGAGGAAATATTTTTCATGATAAAGACTCATATTTTCAAGAAAAGAACTTTATGTCTGCATATGATTGTATGATAGTTTAAAAATATAAGTGTTTAATGGCTAAACTTTTTACACTCATCTTATTCTACACCCAAGAGAAACTATTTAATGAAATAAACACACAGTTTGAAAGTATTATGTCATTTGAGTACATTTATCCTACTTAAATGTACTATTGTTCACTGGATAGGGAGGCACAAACAGAACCAGTATCAATCAGAAAGTTCTATCAAAAGCTGGTTAAAATATTCTGAAAAAGTCATCAATCAAAAAATATTTTTTTCCCAGCAACATGGACCAAGACTGTACTTGCCATGGGTATACCAATAAATGATATATGGTGCATGATGGAACAGTTACTTTGTGTGTAAAGAAAATATTGAGGGACTGAAAGATTGTTCATATGAGTAAGGCATCTTAAGTCATCTCTTAATCTATATTATAGGTTATATACATACATATATGTAGGATGTGTATATATATGCACATATACACATATATGTACCTACATAAGCTTTTAACAGAAATGGTAGTATTTGCTGTTCTAAAAACTGAAGGTGCTAAGTGCTAACGCTGGCCTTACACACAGAAGTGGGCTCAAAATTACTTAACAACCTGCTCTCCAAAGAGAGGGATGATTTATATCATTTGCTCAGTTCTATGGTGTAAATATTTCCACCATGGTTGATTTCAAGCTACAAATGTGATACCAATGAAAATTTAACGATTGACCATCACCAGGTAGTATAAGCTTCAGCACACAACCGTTATACATGTCATACTATAATGCCTAATATTTATACCTCAACAATTTATACTTATGTTGTTGGAAACCCACCACAATTTTAGAATTTATAAAAATTATTTTATATCTCCATTTTTGTGCATTTTATAGCTTAATGGCTGATAGTTTGATAATGTAGATTATTATAAGGATTAGTAATAAATTAAAAAAGAAAATTCTCCCCTATGGGAAAAAATATGAGGACTTCCTGATAAAAGTTTATCATCAAGATTCAGCTCAGGTTGAGTTTTTAGATCAGACTCTTTCCTTAAAATTAATAATCCACTGAAATAATGAAGGGGTAACAGTTCTATAAGCTTGATCTTTAAAACTAAAAAATATATATTTCTTAAATTTTATATTCTATGGCTTAGAACAGTTAAATGGAAGAGTTTAAGACATTTTATAGAAGGAAAAAAAACTATTTATATTGTACAAAAAGAATCTCTGTCTCCTGACTTAACCAAAATAGAAATAATTTGAAACATGAAAATATCAGGACTATCTATCTAGTCAAGTTCCTCTGATACTGATAGAAACCTCTAGGAGCATGTCATGGGTGGCTTCTGCAATGTTTGCTAATATTGGCTTTACAGGCCCAAATTTATAATTTAAATATACAAAGTCTCTAAAACAGGATGGATGCCTCAAAGGGCTAGTCTGAGGTGGGCCTAAGAGTTGCTAACAGGAGTTTAATCTTGCACTTTGATTCTGTATCTTGGCACAAGGATACTGTTCCTTTCTCTGGCCTTTTACAAGCTTGTGTTTATAATAGTCAATATCCCTATTTTGTAAAAAGTGGCAGAGGGGTAAATCATGAAGCAAGGCTTCTGTTGTCTAATAACAAACATTTATTTATTTCAAGAGATTCAAGCTTCCAGAGTAACTCATAAGATTGACCAAAAAGCCAAAGGCAGGTCTTGACCTTGGGCAAATAATATTGCCTAAATGTCTATCCCTCAGGTTTAAAATTGAATGTATAGTGTGTATGTTGTCTCCTGAGGGAGTTTCTATTTTGTTTTTCTTGAATTGTTATAATGCATTAAGGGGATATGACTGGGTAGACAATTCAAAAATTTTTTGCCAATCAAGCAGAAGGAAGTATGCACTATAGAAATGCAGATTTAAACTGAATTCCATTGTATAAGCATTGTAAACCACATTCTACAATTTCAACTGAGCAATCAGTATCCACTTTTATATGTTTTAGCTGTAATTTAATGTGACCTTGAATTCCTACTAGGGTTTTGTTATGGAGACTTCTTGGAAATTGAGTCAATCTTGATGGTTGCTGAAAATTGGAGCAGATTTGCAATCTCTACAATGGATACCACTGGACTTCTGACTGATCAAACCATGAGTGGTTTCTTGGAGTGTGATGACAATACTGCTCTCTGTCTCACATAATACATGGAAATGTGTATCAGGTCTGAGTATAGTAATTAGACGCTACCAACTCTATGCTTACTATAGAATTACCTCTGTATAGCCTTACCATTTCCTTCACCCAAGACTTCAAGAAGTATCAAGGTCTTCTTTTTCTCCAACTCCTAACTTGCTAGCTTTCATTGAGTGTCTGTCTCTCTCTCTCCCCCCTCTCCCTCTCTCTCTCTGTCAGTTTTCTTTATCTCCCAACTGGCAGTCATTAAACATAATTCTTCTTTGCTCTGAGTACCTTAGCACCATTTCTATCATAAGCTGATGCTTTGAAAATATAAGGCAGGAAAAAAAAATAGCTTGCAAGAAAAGTTTACTTTTGTTCTCTGATGGTATGTTCTCAATGTTTGTATTCCCCTAAAATTCATACTGAAATCCTAACCCTCAAGTGTGATGATGTTAGTAGATACACCTTTGAAAACTATTAAGATGTGGGGTCTTTGAGTAGTGATTACTTCATGAAAGAGAAGCCCTCATGAATAAAATTAGTTCTCTTATTAAAGAGATACCCACAGAACTCTTTAGTCTCTCCCACCGTGTGGATGTCTGACCCAGGGGGGAAGCCACATCCAACTGTACTAGCACCCTGATTTTGGACTTAAGCCTTCAGAACCAGGAGAGAGAAATTCCTGCTGCTTATAAACCTCTCTTCAGTATTATAACATCCCTAAAGATATCAGATATTAAGTTTCTCTTAAGGCAAAGAAGTACAAAAGAATCTAGAGATGTTTATGGATGGTACACTTGAACACATAGGTATATAGGTGAGTCGATGGGCATACAGCTATTAAAACAACATTATCTCATTCAGTTATTATGTGATAATGAACTTTTCATCCATTACCTACTGTCATGAAACCTGAGTTATGGATAAAGCAGATAATAAACAAGTAATTACAATGGGGTGTAATAGGTATCACAAAAAGGAAAGTAGTGTACATGGGAGAATACTCATGGACCTATTAATCATGTTATGATACAACATAAGGCATAAAGTTAGCTAAGCAAAAAGTGGAAGAGTCCTACAAAATCCCAGGAAAGATTCAAAACAAGTCACATTCCTTAGATCAGTAGCTCTCGAACTTTTTGGACTTACGACTTCTTTACTCTTAAAAATGAGGATCACTAAGTTATTGTCAACCTTGTTCATGAGAGTTATGTCTGTTGCTGTGTATATATTAAACATTAGGACAATTTTTAAAAATATTTTAATTAACTTGTTTAAAATAGCAATACCAACTCCATTATACAATTACATATTTTTCTAGAAAATAATGATTTTTAAATAGTGATAAAATGCCACTTTATCACTCATTTCCAATCTTTTCAATGTTTGGCTTAAGAGAAGAAAGCAGAATTTTAATACCTATTTTTTTAATCTGTTGCAATATTATGCATGTAGACTTTCAAAAAATTTACTCCACACATAAAAGGGTAAGAGTAAAATAGACAAACTTACTGTGGACAATTTTTGACACCAGCAACTCTCAAAAAGCTATGCAATCCCAGGAACCCTCAGGATCTTGCATTGAATTTCACTATTTTGAAAAATGAAAAACCTAACGAATAGCAATAAATACAAGGTGGGACACAAGTAGGTTTAGTTGTTCATGTGGAAAATAATACAATAATGAATAAATAATAATACAAAAATAAACTCTGTGCTTCGTGTACTGAAAACTGTAAACTAACTTTTGCCATATCCTGTATCAAGAGGTGGCTGGTCACCTTTATGTAGTTTATACTGCGGGTTGCAGAAAATTAGGGACTCATAGCTAGAACTTCCCTCTACTCATCATGGAGAACAGCAGCCCTTCAAAGAAATACATTTTCCCTTACCAGATATCACACTTTCTTCCATATAGCTTTTATTCTCAAATTTTCTCCCTTGAAATAAACCATTGTCTAGTATAAGTAGAAGGATTTAAATGCTTCCACACTTATTAAATAACATTACATCACTGACACTATTCATTCCTTTGAGTTTGAGTGGATTTCCTATCCTTAATAGCAAGTCATTATAGTGCATTCATAAGCAGTATTGTTACCTAAAGTGTGACAGAAAAAATTAATGATTGTTTAGTGGGAACATTTAAAGAAAAGTGTGGGGATTTGATGGGAAGACTAAATAACTTCTACTGAGATTTGAATAGATGGTTTTACTAAAAATAATTATTCACAGTGAAATTGTAAAATATATTATAGTACTTATTTTTAACAGTGTAGAATGAATAAAAAAGGTGTCAATCTAGTATATTCATCTAAAACTTAAAGCAAAAGCTACAAAAATTCTGGGAAAACACCAAACCATTTAAAAAATATCTTTTGGCCTTGAAAACCAACCTAATCCATTGTTGGTAAAAGGCATCATTTTATGTAAATGTAGTTATTCCAATAATTATGTTGCAAATAGTAAAATGAATTAAATTAACCCTAAAGTGGATAAAAGTGTTGTAACCTCAGTTGGTCTAAACTTTCAAACAGAAATTCAAAATTGGGCAATAATCTAAAGCAACTGGTAAGTAATTTCCCATTCCTCATCACTCCTGAAAATAATTGCCTTGAAGAAATTTTCCTGAGTGCTTGTCATTTATGTCTTCCTGTGAATATGCTACTAATTCTTGATATATGTCACTTATTGTTTTAAGTGAGCGCTATAAAGGTCTCTACTACATTCCTTGCAGCAAGTAAAGATATGCAACAAATATAAATATTTTTAATGACTAGGGAGTAAATAAAGTATGACAAGGCTTATCTTCTCAAGTAGTTCATAGTTTAGAGAAAGATACTAAAATATGTATACAGATGCATACATGATATAAATAAGTGTTCAGGAGCAGGAAAAATAGGTAATTCTGTGTTGAAGCAAAGTAGTATAGAAATGTTTTAGAAAGAAAGTAATATATGGAAAAAAATCTTGAATGAGATATGATGGAAATGCATTTTCCATTAAATAGGGTAACATGGAACCAAAATATGAAAAATAAGATTCATTAAAATATATAACATATATAGGAAATAGTGATTTATTTTTTGTTGTGATTATTTGCAATTTAGAGATTGGTAGAACGGGAAATGTTGAAAAAAAACTATTGTGCTAAGTATAAAATTCCATTCTAAAATTTGAAAAAGAGTAGTTGGATTGTGGAAATCCACTGAAAGCTTTTAAGGAAGAAAATTACAAGATTCAATGTATTTAATGGAAAGATTATTCAGATTACTGTGAAGGATGAAAGAGAGTTGAGATAAAGGGTAGTGTTAGAAGGCATTCATTAATTTGTTTACTTTTGCCCTCAATTAACTATATTACTGTTTTTATTTGCTTTTATAAAAGTATTCTAACACCGTACAATATTGTTCATTCATTTCCATTTTAATAATTTTTTGCCAATAAAATGGAATCATGCATAGTTTGTTTTTGCATTTACAGATAATGATTTAAGTTGGATACATGAAAAGATTGAGGTTGGGAGCTCATTTACCCTAAATATGAGCATTTAGACAGAGTACATCAAAAATTGGTTTTTGAAAGATCCAAGTGCTATATATTAAAGCTTTCTTGTGCATTTTGCATCTTTGATAGCGAGGATAAAGTTTTCCTTGAAAAACATGTCAATTTATATAGAAGTAAAATACCTGCTTATACGACACTATAAAAACAGTGTGTTGTTCTCTGGCCTTTTGGCAATATATTTATACAAGTGAGTACTGTGTTCGCATTACATGTGAGCACATTTGGAAAACTGAGTATTTTGCATAAAGTGTTATTTTTAATTTCAGTATGCAGATGATACCTACCTTGTACAGTTTTCTATGGGAGCACAAACTTGCTTTTTTGGCCAACGCATCTGGTGTAGAAGACGGTTGCGGTGCAAAGTCTCTTGCACATCCTAAAAGAATGTTATGTTTTAAATTTAGATAGACTTTGGTAATGTTGACAAAATGTTATAGTACATAACATGAGTTTGTATAAGTTAAATCATTAACTTCTTTTTGAGGAAGCAGATCTTTAACTACAAATGGCTCATGTATTTTCCATTTCTTAAAACATCCAACAGAAATATCAAGAACTACACCAAAAAGAGAAAGTACTGTGTCAGCTCACATTTCTATAAATATTGCTGGACAAGGTACGGTATAGCTGAAATCATATTGGTTCTGTCATCTGAAAGCCTTTACTAGTCATTTGTATTGCTCATTACTTTCAGCAAACACCTCTATCTCTCTGAACTTCTATTATTACATCAGTACACAGAATTAAGAATAATTATTTTGTGGAATTATTCTGAGGATCATGTACCTAAAATACCTCACATATTTTTAATGTTAATAAAAAAAAATAAAGCTTACAGTAGGCTAATTTTAACTCTCCAGTGAAGCTTTTATTAGTGATAACAGGCTTTATTGTTTATTTAGAGCAAATGTTAGTAAGTAAATAAGTAAACTAGGCATATTTTTTTAATGATACAACTTGTTTTTCCACCATGGCATTTTCATCTCTGAATGATCAAATGATCATTTTTCATTGTAATTTATTTCATGATATAATTTCCATAGACAAAACATGTAAGAACTAAAGAGTAAAGTCTAATCTTGCTGTTATGTCATCAGAATTTAGCACAATTGTTGGCATAAAATAGTTATTCAATAAACATCATGACCTGTGAAGATATTTATCCTTCTTCACTTTTATCATCATGGTTTGGTAAAAACAGTTAAAGAATTAGAAAAAGAATAAAACACGTACTTTTGAAAAAACATCAACTTACCTGCTACTCTGACAAACATTTTCACAGAACTTTTAATTTGAGTGCTATACTTTCAAAGTAAAAGGTATTCTTCAAAAGAGTTCAGAAACACTAGTTCACAAAGTAATTTATTGCTTCGATTGGAATTTTTACAAGGTCAATGAGGGTAAAGAAAAAGTTTCATGTTTTTTACTATTACGTACAAACCTTATCTGTTAAGGGTATAGTCTAACTAGAGACCTAATAAACAAAAAGAGCTAATAAACTTGTACTTTAAAAATATAAGTGAAAAAAGAATGTGAAAATTCATACGAAATTCTTTGGAAATGTTTATTACATGTAAATCACCTTAAGTACAGTTGATATACTCTACATTCAACAGCATTACATTGTCTCCACTGGAAGAAGTTAAGAAAGAACCACAGAATTCCAGGTGCTCCAGGTAGGTCAATCTCTTATTTGGTATCCAGGCCTCCACTACTAAAGCTCTGTCTTGCTCCTAGAACTAGCAGGGAGTTCCAGGTATGCAGGTGCTTTGGATAAGATCTCAAGTTTCTAAGATTCCATGTCACTATTAAAATTAGTGAGAAAAGGGGTCTCAGAGTTCCGCATGATTCTAACAAGACCCACACCAACCCCTCCCTAAAATAACCTCAACTGCCCACATTTGTACCTCTGCACTATGAGACCTGAGGTCACCTAGGTGCCTTTCTTGTTCCTCGTTATTACTTTCAGGCCCTTCTTCCTATTTCTTCTCTAAATATCTGAAGATTTTAAAAATCAAATTAAACTACCCAATTCCACTTTGTAATCCTCCAAAGACACCTTAATCACAATTTCTGATACCTTGGATATCTGAATTCTGGCTTGCTACTACTCCCTGTATTTTCTCCTAACATAATTTTTAGTAATTCCAATACCCAAATAGTTATATTTCCATTACATTCACATTTCAATTACTTTGACCTCTGTGCTTTTGATGATCTTGTCTACCTCCCTTCCTTAGCAATTCATGCTTATGTTAGTACCACAGAAGTACCTCAATCGTACCTTACTTTAAATTCATTTCTTTTCTAACCACAAGTTATTAATGACTCTGCCAAGCACTTTAACTCCATTACTTCTTTTATGTCACACATCCTTATTAATTGCCTTCCAACCCTCTCATTGTTTTACCTCCTTCCCTTTTTCCTTGCTTGAAGCAAGATTAATATTAAAATTACTTCCTTTCAGACAACCTCAGTTTGTTTCTTTCTTGCTACTTCTTATTCACCTGTTTAAACCATAAGCCTAAAAAGAAAACATAATCATGCTGACTGTTCTCACTTTGAAATCATAACAAAAACCTCAAGTGGGCCTTTATTGATGGGAGCAATCACATTTCATTTTCTTATTTCAGTCTATCACCCACTCTTATAGACTTCAATTTTGTTAGTTCTGCCATCTCATCAAACCTGCAGCCCCTCCTCCTCAAATCTCAAAATCATTTGATGTTCTTGTGTCTATTAAAGTTGGAAAATGAAGTTTAGACTACTGAAGTTAGAACATGATGTTGGAGTAGCTTTTCCACAAGTTTGCACTGACATCTAGCCCCTTACTTAAATCTATGGTCACTTTTCAACTGTAATTCTGTTATTCGAGATAAACTGTTCTTGACCCTAATCAAAGCCAAACCCTGTATATGGATACTAGATTCTATCTATTTTAAGAATATACCTCCAGCATTCTCCTACTTCTTTTGCGTCATAATTTTTTTATTTTCAGCTGGATCATTCATATCAGATTGCAAGTATGTTTTATTTCCTCCATTAAAAAAATTAAAAACCTTTCTTAACTCTACAATTTTCTTTAGTTACTACCCCATATATCGACTTTCATACACAACAACACTTCTCCTGCTCTTCCCTTTTCATTCCACATTTGTAAAGTTTTAAAATTTTGATTTTATTAAATATAACACAAATATGTAAAATGAGTGTATGTATGGCTTAAATAAGTATTGTAGCACAAACTGGCTTATAACTACTACACATGTCAGGGAATAACAATTTGCCAGACACTCTGGAATCTTCCAGCATACCCTCTTAATCACAAACCCTTCTTCCCATTCTAAATGTTACTACTATTTTGACTCTAATGATAACCACCTACTTACATTTTTCCCAAAGTTTCTTATTTCTGATGCACCTTCTCATTGTTCTTGCTCTTTCTTTTTATATAAATGCTCCTTTAAATTCCACCAATGATTTACATGTTGCTAAACTCAATGAGTCCTCATCTTGGTTAATGGATTATTATTTAATTACTAGTATGTATTTAGTTCTTGAACATCACACTTCTTTCTTAGTCAACTGACCACTCAACCCTTCTTTATTATTTTATTCTTATCTCACTGACATCATCCTCATCCTCATCCTGATTATTATTATTACTGTAAGAAACATATAACAGAAATCCACTCAGGCTTTTAAGTGCACAGTACATTATTGTTACATACACATTCTTTTAAAGATTATCTAGAAATCTTTCATCTTTTGAGACTCAAACTTTATTCCCATTGAACAGTAACTTCCCATAGTCTCTGATAACCATCATTTTATTTTGTGTTCTATATATTTGACTACTTTAGCTACTTCATGTAAGAGGAAACATGCAGTATTTCTTTTGATTGGCTTCCGTCACCTAGCAGAAGGTCCTCAAGATTTCTATGTTGTACCAAATGGTAGAATTTTCTTCTTTGTTAAAACTTAATAACATTACATTGTAGGTATTACCATATTTTCTTCCTTAGATCATCCATTGATGGGCACTTAAGTTATTACTCCCTCTTGGCTATTATGGATAATTGAACATGGAGGTAAAAGTATCACTTTAAGATTCCATTTTAAATTCTTTTGGATAAATATTATATCTAGAAATGGAATAGCTAGATCATATCATAGTTCTAGTTTTAATGTTCTGAAGAGCAACTCTATTGTTTTCCATATTGGTCGCACTGTTTTAGAGTTGTAGGAATAATGCACAAAGGTTCAAGTTTTGAATTTCTGCATATTCTCATCAGTATTTGTTATTTTTTGTTTTTGCTTGTTTGTATGTCTGTTTTTTGATAATGCCTATCCTCACAGATCTGAATTGATATCTCATTGTGGTTTTCATTTGCATTTCCCTGATAATTAGGGATGTTGAACATTTTTTCATATAGCTATTAGTCACATATATGTCTCCTTTACAAAAATGTGTACTTAAGTCCTTCGCTTATTTTTTAATTGGATTATTGTTTTTTGTTATTTTTGTTATTAAGATGCAAGAGTTACTTATATTAATGTCTTATCAGACATTAATCTTGCCCCTTTAAATTTCACCAATGATTTACATGTTGCTAAACTCAGTGAGAACTCATCTTGGTTAATGGGTCATTATTTAACTATTAATATCTGTCTACTTCTTGAACATCACACTTCTTTTTACTCAACTGACCACTCAACCTTCTTTATTATTTTATTCTTAACATACTGACATCATCATCATCATCATCCTGATTGTTATTATTAGTGTAAGAAATATAACAGAAATCTGTCCTCAGATTTGAAGACAAGGTTTGAAAATATTTTATCTCATCTCGTAGCTTATTTTTTTAAATATGTTGATATTTTTGTTTTTGTTGCCCAGAAACTTTTATGCTTGATGTAATCTCATTTGTCTATTTTTGCTTTTGTTGCCTATGCCTTTGGTGTCAAATTTCTGAAGTCACTGCCAAGACAAATATCAACGGTCCCCATTGTTTTCTTCTGTATGTTATATAATTTAAGGTTTTGCATTTAAGCCTTTAACCCCTTTTGGATGATTTTTTTGTGTGTATGCTGTAAGACACAGATCCAATTTCTTCATTTTGCCTGTGCCTACCCTGTTTTCCCAACACCATTTATTGAAGAGACTATCCTTTCTCTATTGTGTATTCTCTACACCACTATCAAGATTATTTGACCATATGGATATAGATTTATTTCTTGGCTTCCTATTCTGGTCAGTTGGTCTCATGTCTGTCATTATTCCATGATCATAATGTTATTATTGTAACTTCATATTATGTTCTGATGTCAAGAAGTATGAGGTCTCTAGCTTTGTTTTTCTTTCTTAAGATTATTTTGGTTGTCTATGGTCCTCTGTAGTTCCATATGAATAACAGGATATTTTTCTATTTTTGTAAAAATTGCCTATAACATTTTTGTAGTGAATTTGTAGATAAGTTAGGGTAGTATGGAAGTTTAAAAAATAATAATTCTCCCAAACCTTAGAAACAAGATGTCTTTCTATTTTACTTTTTCAACTTTAATTTCTTTCAGTAATGCTTATAGTTTTCAGTGTACAAGTATTTACCTCCTTGGTTAAGTTTATTATTAACTATTTTATTCTGTCTGAGGCTATGATAAAAGGAATTATATTTTCAAGTTTTTGTGTAATTTATTCTTAGTATATAGAAACACAACTAATTTTTGCATGTTGGTCTTGTATCCTGCAAATTTACTGAAATTATTTTACTATTTCTAAGAGTTTATTTTGTGTGTGGTGTGTGTGTGTGTTTGTATAATCTTTAGGAAATCATATATTCTGTAAATAGAGATTGTTTAATGCCATCTTTTCTGACAAGAATGTTTCTATTTCATTTCTGTGTTTAATTACTCTTGCTAGAAAATTTCATACTATAAAATACTATGAAGTGGTTAAAGTGGGAATCCTTGTCTTGTTCCTAATCTTAGAGGAAAAACTTTCCATTTTTCACCTTTGAAATAACCTTAACTCTGGTCTTTTCTCATACAGCCTTTATTATGTTGAGGTAGTTTTCTTTTACTCCTAGTTTGTTGAGTGTTTTTACCATGATGATGTTAAATTATGTCAATTTTTACTACATCTATTGAAATAATTGTATGATTTTTGTCCTCTATTATGCTAATGTGGTATGTCACATTTATTGATTGTCATATATTATACTATGCTTGCATTCAGTGGATAAATTCCACTTGGACTAGGTGTATAATGCACTGTTCAATTTGCTAGTAATATGTTGTATATTTTTGCATCTGTATTCATTGGGGATATTGATTTTACAGTTTTCTTAACACAGTATGTTTGTCTGATGTTGGCCAGGCTAAAGCTGACCTCATAAAATTAATTTGAAAATATTCCCTCTTCTTCAATTTTTTGGAAGAGTTCTGAGAAGGATTAGTGTTAATTCTTTTTTAATATTTCATAGTTGTACAATTTTGAATTCCCTATAGCAATATATGAACATCCATTTATAACACATCCTCATTATTTGGTTCTTAGTGTTAGCCATTCTAGTGGATGTGTATGCCCACTAGAATTGGTTGTTATTTGCATTTGTTTGATAATATTTTTATATTATGCATCTTTCATGTGTTAATTATAATTTTCACATTCTTTTGTGAGTTGGCCATTTAAATATTTTGCCTATTTTGTTTTTTTTCCTTATTGTTGAAATGTTGATATTTTTAATATATCTAAATAAAATTTATAGCTTTTGTTTTTTGTGTCCCATCTAGGAAACATTTGTCTACACTAACATGAAAAAACAATTTTTTCTAGGAATTTTATAATTTTAGTTTTCATGTTTTATATTTTGTCCATCTTTTTGATAAATCTTCACCTAGGGATATGTTTATTGATTCTGGAAAGAGAGGAAAGCAGATGGAGGGAGTGAGATAAAGGAAGAGAAAGAAAAGCATCTACATGAGAGAAAAACATCAATCAGTTGCCCTGACCATGGATCAAACCCACAACCCAGGTATGTGCCCGGGCTGTAACTGAACCTGCAAACTTTTGGTTCATGAGACAATGTTCCAATCAACTGAGCTACCCAGCCAAGGCTATCTATTAATTCTTTATGACATATGCCTCTTTGGTTACTCTAGGACTATTTGTTGAAAAGACAATCATTTCCCTAAACTTCTGGTCAAGATGACAGTTTGCAAGCATAGAATTCACTTCTTCCCACAACCACATCAAAATTACAATTAAATTATAGAACAACCATCATTCAGAACCACCAGAAATCAAACAGAATAGAAGTTCTGTGACTACAGAGTTAAAAAATAAACCACACTGAGACTGGTAGGAATGTGGAGACATGGAGTAAGCTGGTCCCCCATCCATGTGTGGGTGGATAAAAATCGAGAGGGACATCTCAACTGTGGAGGCCTCCCAAAAGGAACAAGGGTTCCCAGCCCCACACCAGATTCCCCAGCCCAGGGTTCCAGTGCCAGGAAGAAATGTCTGCATAATATCTGGCTGATAAAACCAGCAGGGATTGAGGCCGAAGAAGATGGGAACTCCTGGAGTCCCAGGCAGTTCTTTAAAGGCCTGCACATAGAGTAACTCCCTCTGAACTTTTGCATGGAGGCAGCAGCTTGAAAGTCACCCGAGACATATGTGGAGAAACTGAATTGTTTGGCATAAGTGCAAGACAGGGAAGATCAACATTCTCCTAGACAGAAGTGCTGGCAGTGGCTATTGTTCCTTTGCTGAACCCTCCATGCACAGAGCCAGCAGGCAAGTGCCATCTCGAGATTCCACCAACTTGGCTTACACTGTTTGCCCCAACCCGGTGATTCTTTGACCAGGGTGAGGCCCTGCCCCACCCAACTTTCAGGTCCACCCAAGATGTTTCCAGTGGTATTTACATACAAATGGCTTGTCTTGGCTCATACTTCAGATTTACCTAAATTCTCTCAAACAAGTAGCATCTGGCCTCAGCAATCCCCCTGCCTCTCACTAAGTGGCCCCAAACTTAGCACTAGCAGCAGCTGGCCTTTGTTCACAGTTTGCCCTCACCTGGGCACCTCCAAGCCCAGAACAAGTAGCAGCCACTTGCAGTTCACTTTGTAGCTTATGCAGGATGGCCCCAGGCAGAACACAGGTGGTAACTGACCTTGGCTTCCACCTCCCAGGAGGACCCAGAGACAGTTTACCTGAAGGACAGCTTCAGACCACATTGAACACCATCACCCAACCGCCACCACAAGCGACACACTCAAAGGGCAAACTAAGTAGGCACCAGAGCCCTGCTGAAGTGAACCCTGCTCTGTGGAGTGGGTCCCTGCATAGCTGATCCCCGATGGTGGTTGGAGGTTGGTAGTCAGTAGTCACAGCCCATCCTTGCGACTTATTGGCCTGTATAATTCCCTCCCATTGACATGCCAACAGCAGTCAAGGCTCAATTACAAAAGGAGAATATAAACAGCCCACATCGTGGATGCAACTTGAATACCTAGTTTAGGCGATATGTGAGGCTGTGCCACTGGACCCCACAGGATACCTACAAGGGCCAGCACAAATAAGGCCCCCTTTTTATTATAAAATCATAAACATGTAATTCTGTAACAAAACCATATCACACTCAAGTGCACCATATGCTATTTTAGGTGAAATGTTCAAATTAAAACTATAAATTATGACACCCATATCATTACCCTATCAACCACACCCAAGCAGGCATTACTTCTGCCAGATGCTGTACTATATTAGGTCAGTATACTAAACCCAAAAGATGTATGTGCTCTGCATAATATATAGAAACAAATACTGGGAGGCTGCCCAAATGGGCAAACAAAGAAACATGGCCCAAGTGAAAAATTAGAACATAATTCCAGAATAATAACTAAACAAAATGGAGACAAACAGTCTACTAGATGCAAGGTTCAAAGCACTGGTTATAAGGATGCACAATGAGCATAGTAAGAACCTCAATAGCATAAAAATAGAACCAGTGAAAAATGAAAGAACCAGTCCAAAAAAAAAATACATTGAAATAAAGAACAATTTACAGAGAATCATCAATAAATTGGATGAAGCCAAGAATCAAATCAGTGATTTAGAATAAAAGGAAGTAAAGCACACCCATTCAAAACAGCAAGAAGAAAAAAGGTTAAAAATTATAGTATAAGGATCCTCTGGGACAACTTCAAGCACACCAACATTTGCATCATAGGGGTGCAAAAAGAAGGGGAGAGAACAAGAAATTGAGAGCTATTTGAAAAACATAATGGAAGGGAGTGATGGTGGAGGAGTAAGTGGAAGTCACACTAACATTCTCCCAGGACCAGTCTAGAATTATAACTAAATTATAGAGAAATCATCCTGAGTAACCAACCAAACATTAGCTGGAGAGAAGACTTATAACCAAGGATAGGTGGAAGAAACCACTTTACCACATTGAGACTGGTAGGGAGTACAAAGGAGGCACGAGAGAGTTGGTAGGGTTCCCATAGGCAGCAACTGAAGTTCCAGAGGAATATTCCACCTGAGAAGTATGGGGTATAAACCACAATATGGGGTCCCTGGCCTATGGTACCAGAACCAGGAAGGAACCCAAATAACACCCAGCTATGAAGAGCCCCAAGGTTTTCGTCTGCCAGGGAGAAATGTCTGGGGATACTGAGAGGCTCTTAAAGGGCCAATGCACGACATTTCATTTGTAACCACTTACTCTGGGCTCTGGCAGAGGGAGGGTAGAGTGGACTAGAGATGCTTGAGAAGAGTCTTGGGTTGCAGGCTTTTGGAAAAGAACTAAAGGAACAACCACCAGGATAGTTATGCTCAGTCATTCTCCATACTGAAGAAGCCATCTTTCTCAGACAGAGCATTCCTCTTTGAATGGCATCAGCTTGAAGGATGCAATAGACCCACCTACATGAATTACTCTGCCCACCCTGTAGTGTTTAAGCCGGGCTGTTGATTACAAATTGAGTCTATAGCACTGATTAGTTTAACAACTAAGGGAAAAAACACAAAGACACAACAAAAGTAGTAAGACAAAGAAACAGACATCAAATGAAAGAACAAGAGAATTCTCTAGAAGAATTAGATGAAGTGGACCAAGAAGTTTATCAGATGGAGTTTAGAGTAATGATTATAAGGATGCTCAACAGCATGAAAAATGACAGAGAAACCATTAAAAAGGACCAGTCACAAATAAAATAATACAATATCTGAAATTAATAATACACTGAAAGGAACAAACGGTAGGTTAGATAAAACAGAGGATCAAATCAATGATTTGAAAGACAAGATAGGAAAAAAACAAAACAAAGCAAACACCCAAGCAGAGCAGCAAAAAGAAAAAATCTTTTATAAATATTAGAGGAGCTTACGGAATATTTTGAATAACATGAAGTGTAACAACATCATCATGGGAATACTAGAAAGAGAAGAGAATGAGAAAGGGATTTAGAACCAATTTGAAGAAATAATGACTGGAAAGTTACTTCCCTAATCTAGTGGAAAAAAAAACAACATAAGCCCAGAAAGCTCAGAGAACCCCCCAAAAGTTGGTCTCTAAGAGGTTTACACCCAGACACATCATAATTAAAATAACAGCTTAAAGATAAGGAGAGAATCCTAAAAGCAACAAGAGAAAAGCATGTAGTTATCTACAAGGGAACATCAATTAAAATGTCATCTGATTTCTCAACATAAACTTTTTAAGTCAGAGGGGAGTCATGTGAAATATTCAAGGTGATGAAAATCAAGGAACTACAGCAAAGGCTACTTGACACAGCAAGGAAATCATTTAAAATCAAAGGAGAAATAAGGAGCTTCCCACACAAGGAAAAGTTAAAGGAGTTTGTTAACACCAGAGCAGTACTGCAACAAATGTTAAAGAGCTTGCTTTAAGAAGAAGGAGAAAAAGAGAAAGAAAAAAAGGAAAAGAACCTAACAATATAATGGCACTAAATTTGTATCTATCAATAATCACCTTAAATGTAAATGGCCTAAAAGCTCCCACCAAAAGACATAGGGTAGCTAAGTGGATAAGAAAACAAGACCAATAACACATGCTGTCTCCAAGAGACCCATCTCAGACCAAAAGATACACACAGACTAAATAAAAAGATGGAAAGAGATGTTTCATGAAGATGGAAAAGAAAAAAAAGCTGGGGTAGCAGAACTTAAATTAAAAAAAAAGACATTAAAACCAAGCCTGTAGCAAGAGACAAAGAAAGACACTATGTAATGATAAACAGAACAATCCAACAAGAGGATATAACTCTAGTAAACATTTATGTATCTAACATAGGAGCACCTAAATAGGTAAAGCAGATCTTGATGGACATAAAAGGAGAAATTGACAGAAATACAATTATAGTAGGAGATTTTTATACCCCACTGACTTCAATTATAGATTTTCCAGATAGAAAATCAACAAGGAGACAGTGGCTTTAAATGATACACTAAATCAAATGGATTTAATTGATATCTTCAGAGCATTTCATCCTAAAACAGCAGAATATACATACTTTTTAATTGCACATGGAATGTTTTCTAGAATGGACTACATATTAGGAAACAAAACAAGTCTCAATGAATTTAGGAAGATTAAAATCATATAAAACATTTTTTCTGACCACAATGCTATGAAACTGGAAATCAATCACAGAAGAACACTCAAAAACATGCAAAGACATGGAAGCTAAAGAACATGTTATTAAACAATGAAAAGGTCAACAATGAGATCAAGGAAGAAATAAAAAGGTATCTTGAAACAAATGAAAATGAAGGCAACAATCCAAAATCCATGGGCATTGGGAAAACAATCCTAAGAAGGATATTCATAACATTACAGGCCTATCTCAAAAAAAAAAAAAAA